>JAQIXI010001687.1:0-12654 GCA_034700165.1 Galumnidae sp. Gr-Ori-00277 | reverse complement strand
AGAGAGAGAGAGAGAGAGAGAGAGAGGGAGAGAGAGGGAGAGAGAGAGAGAGGGAGAGAGAGACTAAGTTTGTTCAAAAAGATATCGATCGTTGAGATATTATTGAAAGCCAAGAGTTTTGGAAATTTCACAGATGTCTATGAAATTTGCCCCCAAAATGTATTTTCTTAACAATGTTTTTTCAATTGTGTGACAACTGGTGATAGTTTTGGGTGAAAACAAAGCAAAACTTCTATTGTTATATAACCAAAATTAATACACACTTCGATGTAAAGTATACTCAAATGTGTTTATAATCACTATTTAGAGACTATATTATCTCAAACGTAAAAAACATATCAAAATGAGAATTTCAAACATATTTTCCATTTATTCCATTTCATAGAATTTATATAAAATGTTGTTTTAGTTTATCCTTATGTCCGCCCATTTATTTGTTGAATGGAATCAAAATTAGAATAAAATATTTGAAATATTCTTTACTCGAGTGAACTCTTTATGATTCTAACGCTCTATATCTGAAACAATCTCTATTTTTCGGGTAATATGTTTAATAATGTATCTTGGTATTAAATGAACAATTCTTATGTAAATCTTATTTTACATAAGTCGAACAAAAAAAAGTTTTTTTGTGTTCGAGATATAGAGGTTTTTCTGTATATTTTTGTGGATAATGTAAACCCTCGTGAGTTTTAAATCAATGGATGGATATTCTCAATAATGTTGTTTTGAAATACTTTTGGAAATGTATGTTATCTAGTAAAAACAAATGCCATTTTGTCTCATTCCGCGAAACAGAGCTCTACTAAATTATGGATTTTTAGCAAATAAACAAAACGACAATAACTCTCACTTATATACAGAAATATACATTAGAATTAAAATAAATGGCTTTTTGTTGTTACTAGTATATTCTTTCTCATTTTTGTTTACACACAGATTTAATCCTATAAAAAGTGTCTAGTTCACTTTTTATAACATTATAACTTATCAAAGAATAAGTGATAAATACAATAGAAAACAATACTAATATTTGAAAACATTCATCAAAAATCCTTTTGTAATAAACATTTCTTTATCTCAGAATATGAATATTCGATCAAATCTTTGGGCAAATGATTACTAATACTCCAAAGAATAAGTAGTCACGCAAATGAGCCATCAAAATTAATAATTTATTACAAGATAATAAAGGTTTGGCTCAATTTGTTAAACACAAAAATATTTAAAGATAATCAACTAAAAAACATTAATTTGTGCAAGTTAATTTAGTTAATTACAAGTATTACTTAAGTTCAATATTTTAAGTTCAATATTGACTTATAGTCATATTTAAGCTCATATTTCCATGATTTTGATTAAAATGAAATATGAATTTTGTTTACTTAAAAGTAAATTTTAAAATGAAAAAAATTCCTTTGATATTTGATCTATGTAATTTTAATAATAGCTTTTTAAAAATTTAGTTTAAAAAAATGCTAGTTCACTTAATAATATTGCTTAATTAATTCAAAAATTGACATTTTTATAATAAATAAAGTCTAATATTAAGATGTTTTCAGTTCATATTCATTGTTATCAAGAATAAAGTCATAAACTTTTTTTATTTTCATTGAAATTCATAAAAAATAAGAGATAAACGACTACTCAGTGTTTTTGATAACATTTTTTCAGTTAAAAGTTTTGAATTTATTTTGAATATTAAATGAATTTC
Organism: Galumnidae sp. Gr-Ori-00277; assembly: GCA_034700165.1. Taxonomy (NCBI): domain Eukaryota; kingdom Metazoa; phylum Arthropoda; class Arachnida; order Sarcoptiformes; family Galumnidae; species Galumnidae sp. Gr-Ori-00277. The sequence goes on along the minus strand of JAQIXI010001687.1, from coordinate 10,940 downwards.
TTATCTAAAGTGAACCCATTTTTATAATCCGATAAAATAAAAGTAAAATAAAATTAAAATAAAAGTAAAATAAATTCAAATTCAATATCTATTGAGTTATTTTTCCTTTTTATTACTTCAATACTTATTGAAAGTATAAGTAAAGACTAAATAGATATTTCATCTTTTATTCAAAAACGCCTAAAGTTTTGAATTACCAAGTGTATGATAGATATCATTTCAAAGATGATAAGTAAGAATCCTCTAACACCTCGCCCTCACAATTCTTATAAACTCATACGCAGTCTTATTCAAAGAGCAATTTTTGAGAGCAAATTTGTATTTAATACTCCACTTATAACTTTAAATGAACATGATATGTTAAAGGTTCATTTAAATGGTACTTTATAATGGTACTTGATTATAAAAGTTTGAAGTTGTCATTAAAATAAAATAGGTTTTGTAATTATAACGCTGAACTTCACTAGATCATATAAATGCAGTTACCATAAACGAAAAAAATCTTTTTCGAGCGCGTATTTCAAACTTAAACATTATTTGGCCTTTGATTGAGAGGACAAATCAAATGCTTTCCTTTTTAAAGTTTCTGATATTAAAATTATTCACAAATGTAATCAAATTAGTTAATTTTTAAATGAATTTAACTAGATAATTGTAAAATAAAAGCAGTTGTTGTGTCACTTCTCAAGAATGACCTTTATATTAGTTACCCCCGAAAGGATACTTCACTGCAATAAAACACTTTGAAATCATATTTAATTTCGGATTGAAAATTGTAGCCCAATTTATATCCCAGTTTTCCTTATTTTTAAATATTGTATTCTTAAATATCTTATTCAATATTATTACCAAGTTCACTAAAAAATTATACCCTTTAATAATCTTTTATATATTAAATTTTCACCCTTCCTGTACGTTGCATCATGGTCAACTCGTAATTATAAAGAAAAGGTAATGACTAATGGATATGATTAACGTAGAGGAAAATGAAACCTTTAATCACACCATTAAATGACAATAAATATAAAATTTTTAACATTATTTCTGGGTATAGTTTTTGCTCGCTTATATTTTAAAGCGCAAAACTATAAAAATTTCTATCCTAATATTTAATTAATTGAATGAAATAATATTTAAACAAAGGTATTAGGATTTTTAGTAAACAATCGATAAGAATTTATATTTAATAGAATAGGAACACAAATGTTTTTGTTGTAATTTAAATAGTTAATGTCTAAATAGGTACTAGTTAATTAACAGAAAGTAATAAAAATTAATGAAGAAAATCATATTATTTGTTAATTCAAGTAAAACTCATAAATTGTAAATCATATTAAAGGCTATATAAAGGGTCTTTCATTTAGTAATCCATTACTCCCACTATTGCTCCAAATATTTTAATTGAATTTCATTGAAATTCAAAGTAAAGAAATGGTTGTAATGGTTGACCCAATTTAATATATATATATTCAATTCAACTGATTTTTCTATTTGCTATCCCTTAGGATTTCTGATTAAACTCTTTTCCAAGAATTTCAAAGAATTTCTAGAATTAATTTTATGCGTAAAAATCTTAAAAGGGTCACCAAGATAACTATCATATTTTCAACATAAATATGCAAGCTTAATTTTTTAAAACTTAAAATCAATTTAAAGTGAAAATGTAATCAATATTATAAAGTAGAAGTACTTTAAAAGAATTACCTTGCTTGTCACTAAGTTTGCATATTATTCACATATAATTGAAAGACTTAAAACATATATTGATTTAAGCGCTGAACACAAGAGTTTTATCTACTTCTGATCCAAACATTGTTTCTCAAGGAGTTTACATTGAAAGAGCACAGAATAAAATTGAAAACATGAAATTCAACTCTATTTTCATATCGATTTGAATACAAACGAATCATTTGATTGAATACATGAAAAATCAATTCAAACGACAATAGAAAATGTGAAGAATTGTTAAAAAGTTTCAAAGAATGAGTTGATAACTTTCATTATGTAAATCTAATACATGATTTATTTTTAAAAATGAACATGGTATTATTAAAAAAAGAGCAATTTAATTTTTCTTTATCTGTAAAATGTTGTTAGACTACAAATATATCTTTTGGAGAATTACTGACTTTTTTCAATCATTTCTTTAATCAAAACTGAAAAAAATAGAAATATTTCAGAGAAATTTAATTCAATTTATATTTTTTATAAAAAGTTATAGAAAAGAAGTAAAGACTAATTGAATTGCGGTCTAAGAATATGTCAAAAGTTAAAGTAAAAATTACCGATACTTTCATTCAATAAAATTATAAAAATATTCTTTTATACTAAAAAGAAAAAATCAAATAATGAAAATTTTAATACAATCTATGAGTTATCTTGCTCAAATATGCTGTAAAGAGTCAGGGAGTTATATGTAAGGTGATATCCAAGGTGATTCATTCTTCTATGTAAACAACTATTAAATTCTGTTTTAATACGAGATAAGTTTCATAAAATATTGATGACAAGATCAAATTAAGGATTTAAAGGGAATCCCTATTCTCACGAGACTCCCTCAAACTCCCACTTCGTTGACGTTTTAGAAAGAACTTGGAACTATTTTTAATTGTTTGGAAAGGAGTGGGAGTTCTGTTTGATTGGACGGGAGTAATGGGATCCCCGTAAATATTTTAATAAAATTTGATGTCTGTCTAACCCACGTCTGCTCTTCGTTGACACTATTCATAGTTTAAGTTTATTCCTAACCTTTTATTAATTTATTTTTCCAGAATTTTATATTTATATTAAATTTAATTGTATTTATTCGAAATTAAAATTTAATCTTACATATTTTAGTAATGACGCAACTGAGGGGAATGACGAAAGGGAGGCGGAAGAAGTGAACATTTCTGCCCCGGAAGTGGAGAGGAACAGAAGTAATAATTGTGGTCAATTGGGTCTTCAGCACAGAGCAATTATATTCACCATTTAAATTTTTAACTAATTGAGAATTTTTAGGGAGACCTTTCGCTTGTAAAGGGAATATACAATTTAGAAAATTAACGGGTAATTTTAATTCTATTTGTTTGTAATGGACAGGAAAGTTTATTTATTTCAAGAAATCTATTTTTAAAATATTAACAGAAAACCTCCTATTTCTTTCCATAAAGCATTAAAAAGTGTGCTGGGCCAAATTTTTTCTTTTAACACACTCAATAAAAAATACTAGTTTAAACCCGTAAATGTAGTGGCCATTGGCTTTGCCCTCAAACCTTGTTTTAATCTATGACAATTAAAAATTTATTCAATCTCTAGGACTTCATTAAAACTAACATCAAAAGTAGTGACCAGACCGGCTTACTTGGTAAGCATCTTGCTTACTTTTCCAATTTTGAAAATGGCTTACTGAGGATCAGTAAGCAATACTTAACTTTAAGTTTAAAGGAAATACCTAAGTTTTACATGGTATTATTTACAGATCTTGAAAATATATCTGAGATTCCTACCTGATACAAATTAGTGGACTAAAACTAAGGCACTAAATATTATTAATGTTTAACTTAAGTAAACATTTAAAACAATTTTATTTTAAATAATGAGTTTAAATCTATTTTTATATCGATTAAGAAATCATTTAAATTTATTAAGAACATTTTTTGAAAATTGCTTACATTGGCTTAACATTCTGCAAGGGAATGCTTACTTCAAACAAAATGACCTAGTCACTTTAATCAAAAGCCACACAAAATTAAAATATTTTGAAAAACAATAATATTTTAGTTAAGATATTATATAATTGTATAAAAGATATATAAAGTAAATGAAATGAAATTCTATTAATATTATTGTTTTTTCAAATTTATCTAAAGATCATAAAAATAATATAAAAAATAATATAAGAGAACATAACAATACATAACAGGTTAAGTCTAAAAGAAAGTTATAGTAAAAAGCAATTGACTTCAAACAAAAGATAATTTAGTTTTAGTGAAGTGAAGTCCTATATCTAAAAGTGTTGTCAGGTTTTGAAATATTTGCGTCTAATATGCAATGAATTCAAGAAATAACTCAATACTGAAATCAACGATTTCTATACTAATCAAAGTTGAGTTATTGTTGGCCTCCAAATCATCGCTAAACAAATATAAAGGTATTTCTTAAGATGTATTTCTTAAGTCCAAGATTTCAGATGAAAATAAATAGAGACATAACTCAAGTGTTTTTCTTTTTTAACACTAATAAGATATCTAAAAGTAGTGCAACTCATTAGAGGCTAATATACTAAAAGTTAGTAAAACTAATATAACTTTAAATTAGTCGTATTTTCAGTGTTTATGTTTGGATTTCTTTTCTATTCGGAGATAATATTTTACTTTACTTTCAAACGGCAAAACTCTCAACAGATTCCGGATTTCAAGAGATAAACATTGGATATAATGATGGCCTCAGAGTACAGGACTCATCAGGTATTAACTGTGTCTCCACTTAAACATAATTATTCTTCATTTATCTGCTCTTCTTATACACTATCAGAGTAATGAACACAAACTAAAGGCAAACACAGGATCTGTATGTTTGTCCAATTTGTTTGTCGATCACACCATTAGTTGAAAAATAATATCACAAATAAAACCCTATTTTTTCTCTAAAACTTTAGAAACAAATTTTTCTAAATCTCATCATTTGTCGTATTATTTGTTATTTTATTTATATAATAATAAATAAAATATTATCGAAATGTTATCCAAACAATATATCTTTGGTTTCGGTAAAAAGAATCACAGAATTAATCATTTCAGGAGTGGACGAATGGAGACACAAATCAAATGTGGAGTTCAAGAGATGCCACTTTCGACAGATAAATGTCTTGTGTTTAGACGAGGAAATTGAGCCCATTTCTGGAAAGGAGTCTATATGTCAACTCAATTGCAACCACAGAGGCTACAATATAGGCATATGTTATAGTGAACCTGGTCCTGGCAATGAGCCCAGTGGCGAATGGCAACAGAGTCGGGGCCCCCACTATTGCTATTGCAGTCATTGTTATAACGACAAATGTATGCAATACTGCAATAAGTTTGGGTTCGCCACCGGCTACTGCCACCAGTCCTCCACTTATGGCACCGGCTGTAAGTGTGTCGGATGTGACGCTTCCTTCTGTGGCAAACACTGTAATAGTGTTTATGGCACAGCATTACAACAGTATCTCTGCAGACATAATGATTGCAAGTGTTTGACCAAAACTTGTGAACAAAATTAATCAAAACTCTTATCATAAATAAATTTATAAAAGAGTTGTCAGCAATTTTCATATATAATATAACCATGCACATATACATTTCGCTTGTAAAAACATAAACAAGCACATTTCTGTTTCGAAAAAGAAAATCTCCAGACATCTAATCATTAATATTTTCCTGAATTTTTTTCTCATTAATCATTAAATTAGAGGAAAAATCGATGAAAATTAATTTCAGTATTGATTGCATTAAATCTTTACAAAAGAAAATGTTATTTTAGTAAACACTTTAGTTTTCTCCTAAACTAATCCAGTAAAATGTATTTTCAACGGATCTGAGAAAAAACAATTAATTTGAATAAATGGAAGAAAAACATCGAAATCCTTCCCAAACGGAAAAGGAAATTGAATATTCAAACAAATTAGACTAGTATCTAATTATATATTCTAGAGATAAAAACTCATCTATTGGAAAACATTCAATTAATTAAAACGGTTTAAGAGTCACAATATGACCAAGATAAATAGGTATTTAAAAGAACAAATAATTAATATATAGTTAAATAATGATATCATTAATAACTCAATCAAATTATGAAATTATTATTTATTTCTAAAACAATTTTAGCTAAAATACTTTTGATTATAAAAGTTTATTTATTTATATATTACGTACTGATTGAATGGAAAGACTGCGGATTAAAATTAAAATTTCAATATATTATTAAAAAGAAAAAAACAAAACGAAATAATTTTATCGTTAAATATTTACTAATTTGTTTGTACTAACAATTAAAAGATTAATTAAAAAAAGATTTATTACCCATTAATTTAATTAAAACTAATATCTCACACTTAATGTGAAATAGGAACAATTTCACCATGCTCATTTGCAAAAAAGAATCCAATATATAACACATTAAAACACATTAAATAAAAATCTTTGAAATTCCCAAAAGACTCAAAACTAAAACATTTTTTTTAAAAAACTGATAGAAAAAGATTTGACACAAATCGAGAGACAAAGAGTTAGAGATTATAAGCATTTATTATTCAAAAAAAAAAAAAATCTCATTGACCGCACCCTAACCTATCCTAACCTAACATTAATAACAAAAGTGAAGATAACATTAAATCAGTCTTTTGATTCGTGAGTTAAATAATTCAATCATTTTCTTTCTCATCATTACTATAATTATTGTTAAATAGTTATGAATATAAAACTTGTCATTAAGACAATACATAATACGGACGTTCATAAAAAAGGATCTCAACTCTGTATATAAGACGGGTAACACCACCTGAACTAATTAATCAAAACATAACTCATTCTGTGCTATAAAAAAGAGAACATATCATTACTTTCTAAATCCATTTAATAAAGAATTTTATCTAATAATTCAATGAATCAAAAATACTTATCTATGAAATATTTTCTTTTATGAATTATTAAAAATAATGGAACAGCATAAATCTAAATTAATATATCCTGGTACTATTCTCAAAAGTCAAACGAAACTTTTCTCATAAAAAATAGGATCTTATTCTGGAATTAAAGGAATTATCGATCAAAACAATTATCGATTAAAATATAAAACAAAAACAAAAACATTTTCGGACTAAAAGAGAAAATTCTTATTTCTTTAGATATAATACAGACATAGAATAAGACTTTAATCCTAAGTAAAAGCTAAAGGATTGTATGAAATTTGGGCCAATATTTCAAAATAAGTCAAAATAAGCTCAATTTATTGTTGAAATAAAAAGTTTAAAATTGCTTCCAATTTAGACAAAATATCTGACATTAATGTAGAAAATATTTTTCAGCCATTATTTTGGAAAAATATTTTGTCGGAACATATTTTCAGTCCTTAATGTAAGAAAAACATTGTCTAAAACACACGAAATGTTTTCTAATAATCAAATTATATTTTGAATCCATTTTTTCCTTTAAAATTCATTCATTGGTTGAAAAGGACTGAAATCCAAAATGAAAGGGAATTCTTACAAAATCTACTCTTAAGCAAATCAGAATTTAAAGTTCAAGGTTAGCTTTATTACAAGCTTATGTTCTTGTTAAAATTTTCTGATTCAATGGATTCATAAATAATTGGACTAGGGAGCTTTTTCTTATTTTATATTTCCATTATTCGAGTGAAAGCCTATATTTTCAATAATTTATTCTTGCTCTTTTTTTCTCCTTTTCTTAAAATTTACGGCTTTTGGTTTTTGAAAAATGTTGTCCTCTTCTCAAAAGAATTTGAAATAATGATTGATATCAACGGAATAGACATATAAATGATTATATTTTTTGTTGCGATCCATTTATTTCGTGCGGAATATCTTTGCGAGTGTTAACTACTTATATGAGTCGTGTGTAGTCGTGGGCGGAATATTTCACTATAAGCGCACATTTTTTTCCCTTAAACCAACGCTCCAACAGATCTCGAAGAAAAGTAATCGAGATAATTATGTGAGACATTCTTTGATCATTGCTGTGATTAGTTCGAATCGAATTAATCATAGCCCAAAAATTGAGCAAGCCAATAAGTGATTAAATAATATTGGATTAAAACCGTGGGATAACAAATAAAGGTATACCAAGAATAAATTGGAAGCAATACTATTGAGATATATGTGAAAAGAGTTTTGTTTGGATCGATGAGAAAAATAGGTTATAGAATATTAGCTAAAACTCATCCGAAAGGAATAATACATTTTTGTTCGATATATTGAACATCATTTTCAGATTAACTCTCATATAGTTTTCTATCCTTTGATGTCTCCCAAGTATTTCTACAATCAATCTTTACATTCATATAATATATAGAGTAGACATCAAAAAGACAATTGAATTCCTAAAGAGAATTGTAAGAGCATTTGAGTGAACTTTTTCTCTCCTTTTATGTCCTCTACTTTTCCTCTTCATTTCCAACATAAGATTCTTGTGTTTGACTTACATTTGGAAATACATTCAATGATTAGACAGTAATTCAACAGAAAAAGAGTTAGACTTTTATTTGTTTCACTTTGTTTTCTCTTATTTATTTGATTTACTTGTGTTCCGACCTTTTTTTGCTTTCAGTAAACATTGAGTTCATTCTATCGGAACACTGATTAACTCCATTCACACAATTCTTCTGATTAGAAAGTAATCAACAAAAATCAACTATAATAAACTTGCTCATTTGATTATATCAATAAATACACTAACTTTTATCAAACAATTCATAAACACAATTGAAAACTAGAATTGGATCAAAGCCTCGACTATTGATCATTAAGAGACCAGTAGTGAACTCTACAGGTTGTCTTCAACAAGGCTACAATCCCTTCAAACATGATAATCTTGTTACTTTTCCTATTTATTCCATTCGAAAACAAATACAATAAAACAATTATTGTATTTACCATTAAATGTATGTCCTCGAGTCAAATAAAATTATTATCAAAACATAATAGTATAGCATTAGAGTAATGAAGAAAAAAACAGTTCTAAAAGTGATTAAAATCAGATAATTGTGACTCTAATTAAGCAAAAAATTTTCGAAATTTAACTCCATTTCACTTAAATTACTTCTTAAGGACAGAACACAGTTTCTAATGCTTGTAATGAACAGTCAGTTATTTTTCGCTTCGAGTTATTTAGTCTAAACATAAGTGAAGCTCACATTCCTTTTGATTGTTAGAGACTTTATGTTCCAAAACGAAAATTAAAGGAAAATAATTATTTTCTATTATTTCTATTAAGACAACGATAAAAGTTTTTTTCCGTTTTGTTATTATTTTCTGACATTTCTTTGTATCACTTGTTTAACGAAATACTCATTAATTAAAATAACACTTTTCTCTATAGAATTTCGACCTATAAATCGAAGAAACAATCAAAATATCACCCAGAATAATTATATGTTCTAACACTAATGACATACTAAAACAAAAATAGCTAGATTCTACTTTAACAAGACTATTGTCATCAAAATGTCAAATAATCGTAATATGAAAGCGATTACTGTTGTAATGAAAACAATAAAATTAGTTTCTAAGCGAAACATTTTATTCAAAGCACAGGCAAAAGCTCTGACCCGAACTGCTCTTTGTTTAAAGTATAATTTGATATGAAATCGATTCCGTTTTACTAGAGTTACTATGAATAAATAATTTATCCTTGCTCAATATTATATGGCATTGTAAAATACAAGAACCCCCTAAAGAGCACTTTCTTTCAATATTCTAACATTGAATATAGAGTATACCAGGGGTTATACCCAATGCCATATTAGGAAACATTAAGTGTCAGTCAAATCAAATGGATTTAATTATTCAGATAATTATTAAATCAATTATATTAAGCAAAAACTCGATATAAATAAGCGATTTATTCACATCCGATGCCATTAAATGCCATTAAATTATAGGTTTTGTCAGATTCTTAAGCAAAAAAACTATTATTAAACAAATCGGTGAAATGATTCCGATTCAATTAGTTTCGCATAATTAGACGGCCTTTCATTTGTCTCCTGATTTAATCAAATAATTTCTTATTTTCGACTCAGAATTCTTTTTGCGGATTAAGAGTTTGCGTTTAATTTGATCCACAATTCAATTGAAATTTAATTAAATAAATTTAATAGAAAAGTAATTTTCTTTCCTTCAATCGAATTAACTCAGACTACAATTCCTAATCGAGTAAACAACTGAATAAACACCAAGTAGAAATAGAAATGTGCTTGTTTGCTCCTGATAAAACTTATTTTGTACAAGTTTAATACCAAAAATTAACTAGAATTTACTGGAATCAATCCATTGAATGACAAAAATCAATACTTTCTTCTAATAGTATGAAAACCGTATTGACTACAGTTGTAATGAAAACTATTTTCTAAAATAAAACCTAGATTATACCAAGCTCAATTAAATGTCAAAAGTTTATTTTTTCTACTAAAAGTTGTGGGAAAAAGTTTAGTTATTAATAAAAATGTCAGTTGAAAAGAGATAATTGAAATTAGTAACTATTCGTACTAATTGAATGATCCTGCAATTCATATTCATTAATTTTACTTATGAAAAGAATAATTGTATTTTAAGCCTCCAAATCCTATACTAATCTGTTAATCATTATTTAGCAGAGCATTCAAGAAATGTACTGAATATTCACTACTAAATGGACTCAATATTACTATACTTTTTCAGCTGAAAAGACAAAATTTTTCTTACTTTTAATGTCAGAACAGATATGACGCAAAAATACTGATGGAGAGATGGGGTGAGAGAGAGAGAGAGAGAGAGAGAGAGAGAGAGAGAGAGAGAGAGAGAGAGAGAGAGAGAGACCTGACTATAAATTTTAGAAACAAAAGAATGTTCAGAGAAAGTGACAAAAATATAAAAACAGAGTAAACCTTCATTAATATCAATATTTTCCATCAGAATTGTGTGAAACAATAGAAAGCCTATAACTTGTGTTTTACTCAAACCTTCTCTATATATAAAGACATTTCAGTACATTCAGTAACACAAAGTTATTGTATTCCTTTACAGAAGAAAAATTTTATTCACATTTTTCTCTTTTTGTTTCATTTCTACACAATTTTAAGGTTTTCTTTTCTGACTTTTGTCTTAAAATATATTCATTTGTTTGAAGTCATATATGTGTTAGTCTTATATGATTTGGCATTTCATAAATGAAATTTTGATTTATTGTCTAACGAGAAGTTTTTCG
>JAQIXI010001686.1:0-12655 GCA_034700165.1 Galumnidae sp. Gr-Ori-00277 | reverse complement strand
ATATAATACCTCTCGACTCGAATTAAAGTAGAATTAGTCGTTTCGTTGCCATTAGTTTTACCAATAATTTCAATGAATACCATTTCATTCAAATGATAAAAAGTGACCAAATTTTGGTTTCAAAGAACTTAATCGGATGACAGATGTGAGGATCAGAATTACGTTGAGTGGGCGCTCATCACCGCTCAAATCATTACCCAATTCTATTTATGAATTGACCTTGGTGACCCCACTTATTTAACTAATTTATCTCGCTTTCAGCAGCAGTCCCATGCTCAGCAGTTGCCGTCAGCCCACGCCCATGGCCCTCCTCTGCCAATGATGCCTCACCCAGCACTGGCAGGTCTTCAGCCTCCTACTTCAGGAATGCCTCCCTCGAGCTCAACACCCGCTGGACTCTTGGCGCTATCAGCCGCCGGTTCACTGGCGGGTGCGGCCGCCGTCCCCACTACTAATTCCGCACCTCATTTACCGGGACTTCCGCCGAGTCTTTCAAAAGAATCGGCGCACAGAGAAAACAACGAAAGAGAAAAACGTGTATTGAGTGGTCAGTAAACGAATTAAGTTTTCATTCAATGAATTAAATATTTATTTCCTTTTCATTCGACCCACTCTTCAATACTACAGATGAGAGACGAGAGGTTTGCTTTTCATAAAAGTTAATGACTGTTCTTATACTTTGTTTTTATTTATTCGCAGAGAAATTCTTTTTCGCCACACTCTGAGCGCTCACGTCATAGAAGTCGTACTCCAGAACCGGACACTAAATCAAAGCGAAGAAATGGTGAATCCGATAAAAACGATCACAACGTAAGTGTTATTTCATTTATTTTTTGTAACTTTTATTTCTTTATATAATTTTAATCCTTTAATTCTCATACAAACGCTTTTAGGGCAGTGAAGATGAGAAGAGTGATCAGGACCTGGTTGTGGACGTGGCTAATGAGGTATGACTTCTCATATTTAATCTATTGCACAGTATTTGCATAAATTGCGAAATAAGTTGAGTGCTTTTCACAACAATTTTATTGAATTCGTGTTTTAACATCGATAGGATCCGATCTCACCACACAATGGGGACGCTTCACCCCGAGATTATGGGGCAGACGCTAGAATTAAAAGAGAGCGCCCGCCCTCCAGATCAGGCTCTTCGTCAAACAGCAGTACTCCTCTCTCTAAAGCAAAGGAACATTTGGTATGCATTCAGTCGTTAATAGATATAAAGTTTGCGTTTATTATTGATATCGATTTGAAGAACAAATTATTTTTATGACTCCAATGAATGTCAACTCAAATAACATTGAATTTAAAACCAATTGTTTTTTACATTCATTTTCCATTTATTTACTCAAAGGCTGAGAAACCGCCCACACCTGTCGCTAAACCAATAACTCCGACCAGTTCTGGTTCGACAACTCCGAGTTCAAGCGCTAATAAAACCCCAAAACCCAACTCTTCAATCGGTAAATAAGAGTAATTTGAGTCACAATAAATTTTATATTTATCTATCACTCAATTAGGCCCTCCTTACCCTTATGGCCTTCACGGCGGTCCACCTGGTCATCCCTCACTTCCCGCTGACTTGAGTGTTGCAGCAGCCGCTGCCTACTCTCAGGGACTTCTCCACAACAACATAAACCCCGCACTTAACTCATATCCGCGCGGATTAGTTAGTATTCAATTAGTGATTATATAAAAATTTTTTAAATGAAATCATTTCTATTCAAAGGTTCCCGGATTTGACGCACACCCGGGTCTTCGCACTCCAGGATTTATACCAGGAGGAAAACCCGCCTATTCATTCCATGTCAGTTCAGATGGTCAAGTACAACCCGTGCCATTTCCTCCCGATGCCCTTCTCGGTCAGGGGATTCCTCGTCACGCGAGACAAATAAATACTCTAAATCACGGAGAAGTTGTTTGTGCCGTCACTATTAGTAATCCTACAAAATATGTGTACACCGGAGGCAAAGGTTGTGTTAAAGTTTGGGACATAAGTCAACCGGGAAATAAGAGTGCCGTCTCTCAATTGGATTGTTTGGTAAGATTTTAATTGATTTATCGTTCGTTTAATTTACTTATTTATAAACAAATCAGCAAAAAGACAATTACATCCGTTCGTGTAAACTATTACCCGATGGCCGAACTCTTATTGTTGGTGGAGAGGCCTCAACGATATGTATATGGGATTTGGGAGCCTCTATACCGAGGATTAAAGCAGAACTGACTTCTTCTGCTCCGGCGTGTTATGCCCTCGCTCTAAGTCCTGACAACAAAGTTTGCTTCAGTTGTTGTAGTGATGGAAATATCGCTGTTTGGGATCTTCACAACCAAACACTTGTCCGTCAATTTCAAGGACACACTGACGGCGCCTCTTGTATTGATGTTAGCAGTGATGGCAACAAACTCTGGACGGGAGGACTCGACAATACTGTCCGTTCGTGGGATTTGAGAGAAGTGAGGATTTTATTCAAAAAAAAAAGTTTTTAAAATAAAACTTATTTCTATCGAAGGGCCGACAATTACAACAACACGACTTCACTTCACAGATCTTTTCTTTGGGATTCTGTCCAACCGGGGAATGGCTGGCAGTCGGGTATTTCAATCATTTTGTTTATAATAATTATATTTTATTAATTTAAAATATTTATTTAAAGAATGGAGAGCTCTAATGTGGAAGTCCTTCACTGCACAAAACCAGACAAATATCAGTTGCATTTACACGAAAGTTGTGTTCTGTCGCTTAAGTTCGCCTCTTGTGGTAAATGGTTTGTCAGCACCGGAAAGGATAATCTACTAAATGCGTGGCGAACCCCTTACGGCGCTTCAATATTTCAGGTACTCATCAATGAATTTAAATATTTATCGATTTATTAATAATTTTTTCTATAAAATTGTAGTCAAAGGAGTCGTCATCTGTGCTGAGTTGTGACATTTCTTCAGATGACAAGTATATAGTGACCGGTTCTGGAGATAAAAAGGCTTCGGTCTATGAAGTTATTTATTAATTTTCTTTTTGTGATGTCTTTCGGTTTACCACTCATTCTAATGATATTTAAAAATAAATGTTTAAAAAAACTCTTTTTTGAGTCATATTTTGTTTTATATCCAAAATTTAATTAATTTCTGATTTTCTCATTAGAATTAATGATTCAAACATTGGATCAAATAGTTATACGAATTACTAATGAAAAGAATTAAATTCAAAACTTATTAAATACTTTAAAGTAATTTTTGAACCGAAAGAATAGACTAATTTTAATAAAGAGCTGACAATTTATTTAAAAAATTCAAAACTATTTTATGAGATTTGGATCGGATTTGTTAGAAATCTTCAATTTATTAGCTCTTTCTCTCATATAATAAAGTCTATGCTTTCATTCAATCCCTTTTACGGAATTGTCATAAATATTGTATTATATTATCGGTTAATGAATCGCTTTTTTCCTAAAATTTGTTTCATTTTTAAGTTAAACTTCTATTCGAAGAAAAACATTTGATTCCAACAAAAAATCTGTAATTTATTTAAATTTAAAAATCGATTCACTTTTTGACTTCAAATAAAAATTTTTGAACTCCACTCAAGTGTTCCGAAATATTTTCTTTCTTCATGTCTTGAATATTAATCTAAACATAAAACTATTCGAAACTATTTTCTAAATCAATTAAAATCTATAATTCCTCCAAAAAAGAGCAAAAAAATCACGTCTTATCAACGATTGAAGTCTTTAAGGATTTATGAGTTCATTCCTTTTCAAAGTCTAACCAAAAAATAAAAGTACTTTTTATCCATAAATATAAGCAGTGATAAAATGTTGAGTAAAAATATCTCACTTCAAAAGTATCAAACCGTTCAATATATACCTTTATATATACGTTTCAGGTTTTTCTCATTTTTAAAACTCGATTACAATTCAAGTGTTGACCGCCGGTTCCCGAAACTACTACTGAATTCTTCCTTTAGAGGGAAAAAGATAAACAAATTTAAAATTAATTGAATGCAATTAATCAAAGTTTAATAAATTCAGAGTCTAATGTCAAAACATTTTCCTGGGTTCTAGTTTTCTGACAGAATGTTATCTAAAATCCTTTGCTATCATTAAAAATAATTAGTAATTCTTTTATATTGAATTTGATTTCTATGAAAAATATTTGCATCGATAAGAATCGGAGAATTCAATTGTGTTTTATAGCTTTTGATAGACTTCAGTGTAAACTAAAGAATTAAGTTTAGGTCTGAGTATTTAATTTTGATTTGAGTAATGCCTTTATACCCATAGATTAGATAAAAACTAAAGAAGGATTCAAATATTGTTTAATTATTTCACAATTTTTAGCCGTTGAGAGCATTAATTTAGGCTCAGAAACAATGTTTAGTCAAACAATTATTATCTTATCTCCAGTTATAGTCTATAGATTTCAAACTCAAATAATGGGATCAATTTATTTAATTTACTTTATGTTTACTCAAAACAATTGCTGATAAAAACCAAACAAAACAGAGTTTACGAAAGGAATGGCAAAAAAAAGGTAATAATAGTATTAATGGTTCTAATATTTTTGGCCCAATTATAAAACGATTGGAGAAAATGAAAATTTCCTTTAATATCATTACAATTATTGGAAAATCTGAAACATTTTTGTTCGTTAAGAGAAAACTATATAACGATTTCCAATAGTTTAAACATTAAGACATTTAGACATTTAGACATTTAAGAGGATATTTCCCAACAGAGATAAGAGAAAATTATTGGTAATGTCTCTAATGTTTAGTCTCAAAACTTGTGATAATTCTAATGAGTTTTCCTCTCGCTTTTCACTAAAATTATATTTGAAATTCTGATCAATAAATTAAAAGATTTGTCGCAATTTTAAAATAATTCCCATTTTTTTAGGAAAAGTAAATTACGTTTATATGAATTTCTTTTTATTTCTTTAATAGATTTTCTCTTTCAATAAAGAGAAAGAGAAGTTTGAATTATTATATTTATCAACAAATCGATCGACAAATACAGAAATTTATTCGTGAAATCAGAATTGATTGAAATATATTAATCAAATACCAATTTATAAATTATTTGATTCGTTTTTATTACTTATTCTTTGGGCCAAAGAATTTTCAATTTCATTATTGGTTTAAAGGAAACGATTTTCTTTTGAGTGAAAGTATTTTATATTATGATTATTATTATTATTATTATTCTCTTGATTTTTGTCACAAAATACAAAAGAAAGTTTGAAAACAATCCATAATTTTTTGCCGGAAACAAATGTTAACAGAAAATGATAGGTTTTGTATATATCTATATATCAATAGTTTTTATTTTCTACACAATAATGAATGGTTTGGTTGAGAGAATCGATGTCTCATAAGATGCTTATTAACTGAAGTGAAGAGCAATTATATGAGTAGTCGATATCAAACCTGAACTCAAACTGATATAAAGATAACATTTATAACAAACCCAGAATGCGATCACTTTTTTTGTATACAAAATAATTCTCGAAACGAATGAATGACTTTTATGTCAATAGAAAAGAAATGAATTATATATTAGGAGAGCAAAACATCTCATTAATAACAGGAGTATATATCAGTATATTTTAGTATATTTCAGTTTATTTCAAGTTCACTTTAGATTACTATATATTTCAGGAATCATTAAATAAAAAAAATTGATTAACTTTTAATTAAACTTTATTTTAAGTGAAATTTTTAGTTCTCAACAAAATTCAAAACATAATTATCTGAAAATTTTACCGCATATTAAAGATCTCGACATTAAAACAAATATAAAGAGTAATTGCTTTTAATGTTTGCATAATTATTATAATTGAGACCATATTTTCTCCAGTCTTTCAACTTTTTTTAGTGGAAAACATATTTTCAAATTATATTTTCCCTAAACTAAGAAAGAGTGAGTGAGAGAGAGAATAAGTGGTTGTGTTTCAAATTAGTGATTGTATGACAACTAAGGGATGAAAATTTCACTGAAATTTTATATTTGTATTAAAGTGAAAATTTGAAATTAAATGAAACAAGGTTAACTCCTTTAACTTAAATAACTCATTAAATTTGAATTTATTATTGAAATATTGATTAAATTGAATAATTATCATGATATTTTTTAAATTAGACCATTTAAGTAAATATAGCCATTTTATTAAATTCATATATTTTAAGTCTAATTTTTCCATTCATTATATGATTATATATTATAATAGACTCAAATAAATTACAATTTTGTGATAATTTCAGTGATTTATATATTTTTTCTTAATATTTTGACTTCAAATTAAAATTTTAATATCAATTTCACAAAAAAAACTGCAAACAAAAAATTGTTTTGTAGTCTATTTTTTATGAGAATTGTTAAAACTTTTTCCGATTTACTGAAATTTTACAGGAATTTGAATTTTAGTGAAATCTTAACAAACTTTTAGTGACAACAGTTTTGCTTATTATTTCATTTAATTTTCTAATTTCTATGTTTTTATTATTTATGTATTCAATAGTGAAATGTGTGAGCGTTGGAGTAGTTGTGCAAACATTTGGTTCCTCTGGACTCCAGAGATAAGATCAAAGTAAAGACAAAATTAATGGAAAAGAAGTTTGTTTTGCGAAAAACTCGAAATTCACAAATCATTGGCGAAAGAAATTTTGATTTTATTTGTTTGCATAAATAAATTATGATTTATGGGCTGAGACTTAATTTTTGTTCACTTAAATCAAATGACTTAATAAATGAGTCGTTGTCTTAAGCGATCAAATTTTGGTCGTCTCCCAACTTCTCCCAACTTCTCCCAAATTCTTCGCACAATTTTTATAGTTATTCTCTCTCTTATCGTATGTTTTTTCTGAAATAAGTTTTCTCTGTATATATAAATACTCGACAGTTATCGCAATGCAAACACAACTGAAGGCACAGTTTATTTGTATTACTCGAACCAATATATAAACAGACTTAAGACATCGCAGTCGTCAGTAGTCGTTAACTTAAATCTTAAGAACATTGAAGACATTGAATTTCACTCATTTCAGTCATTTCACTCATTTCACTCATTTCACTCATTGCCAGAATATCTCATCAAACAATAAATCAAATCAATTTCATTCATCTTTTCTTTCAAACACTGAACGCAAAGATTATTTTTAACAAACTTTTTGTTCATTTCTTTGGAACAAAATAAACATTTTCTCAATTAAACTCTTTTAACTCATTTGAAAAATATTTATATGATTTCTGAGGGCTTTTATCTTAAATAGTGAATACTTACTAAAATTAGAAAAAGGGCTCTGAATAATAAAATCAATTCGGAAACAGTTTTAAAAATCAATGAATTTTTTAAATACTGATTATTATTCTTATTTAATGACGAGTTCTTTGAATTTGAATTTTATTCTCATTTAAATAAAAATTATGATTCAATTATAAGTCACTGAAAATTATTTAAAATAATTCAATCTTTTAATAATTCCGAATAAATAATAGTAAATGTGATTCAAAAAACAGATTAAATATATTCTGCGATCACTCAAAACATTTTGAGAATTGGGTTCAAATGTTATTCCAACTGTGATTTGCATTGATTTGAGTCTAAACTTTTAAATAAGTTTCGCCTGTTTTGTATCGATAACTGTTTTGTGTGGTATTCCGGACTCGATTCTAGTGATTGCAGTCACGGACCATAAGGTTTGTGTTTCATACGATTTACAGGCTTTGGAACAGTTGGCCTCCAATGCGGCCAAACGATAGGCTCAGTCATAGACTCTTACAAACACTCAAACTATTGAATGGCTGTGAGAGGAGAGGACTCTCTTTAATCTCCAAAATATATGCAAAAGTGTAGTTCCGTTGCGAAGATTTATTATAAACTGGCTTTTGCTCCGATAATAATATTGTTGCACTGGTGGGGAGGAATGGGAGGACTGTATTTCATGTTTACCGACTTCTTCTTTTACGACTTCAGTTATTTGTAGTCAAACCTCGATTAGAGTCAGACATTTAGTTATGCGTTCCCTCCGCTCCCCTCTTCTCTTCGGAAACATTGAAAAAGTGGGTTCAGTTGTGCCAAAAGTAGGCCCCACTGGTCTGTGCCAAACATGACAGCAGTCCTTATGAGTATCGGACCCATTGTTGGGTTCAGTACTCAATTGGTGCTCACTTACAAAAATGCTCAGCACTTGCTTTCAAATTATTATTATTGCCTTATTTTTGGCTCATTTTCGGCAAACATTTGAACGCTTTCGACAACTTTTAACACAAGAGTAGAGAAGAAAAAAATTTTCTCCGATTCTATTCTGTTGTGTAAATGTCTGTAATGTTTGTGTTATTAACACTTATTTGCGATAACTATTCAATGATTAGCTCACGTTTTAATGCAATAAATAATAAATAAAATCATTGACTTTTGACACAAATTATACTAACATTTATTGCAATTCATTAAATCAAATACCAGTTTTCGAGAAAAATAATAATTTTCAGAACGAATTCATAATCGATTGAAATCTGAATTAATTCATGAATTGATATGAAATTCTGGATTTGCATTGAAATGAGAGTCAAATGAAAATCTATAAATTGAGTAATGCTTTTGTTATTTTTTATTCAAACATCAAAATGTTTTGATCGTATATTATATAGATTTATGACATGAATTAGATATGAAAAACTTGAGTCGCATTTGTTTTCATTCTCTTAACTTATTTTTGGATTATCTTTACTTAAACAGAGATTATTTGAATTGTTAATAACGTTTCGCTGTTTTATAACAAAAACTAATTTTAATTTTTGTTTGTAATTGCTTTCAATGCTTTCATTGCTTTTCATTGAGTTTTTGGCTGATAATAGCGTTATTAATCTCAACGATAAGAAGTGATGCCGGAGTCGGAGTCGAATTATGAGAGTATAAGAGTGCAAAAAATAAGTGGAGCTATAGAGGAGCGATAGAGGAGTCATAGAGGAGCTACTTAATTTTCATTACCATTATCTGACATATCGGCCAAAAAATTAATCTCTTCACTATTGCATCCATGACAACACACACAACACACTATCTTTGCGTTCGTGTATTACAAACTTTTTTCTGCCGCAGCCATTCAGCACTTCCACAGATATTACATCACTGTTAGCACAGCACTGAATGCCGACACTCCCCGAACAACGTTAAGGCGGAGACTCTCTTCTGACAGATTCACATCAAAGTCACCGAATGAGTACAAGTTCTCTGTTTCATACGATCAGTGCCTCTCTGGCAGCTCTCCCTAACATTTTGTGATCACTCTCTGGTTGTCCTCCCATTCCTCCCATTCAACTTCAGTATTATTATGAGTGAATTTCTGTGCGTTTATTGCGTTCATTGCTTTCATTGCATGTTTGAGAAGATAAGGCAAAAATCATTGTCTAATGTTTTTTAGGCATTCATTTTGGTTCTGACGCTAACACTACTGAAGGCCTGAAGAGAAGAGCGCATAGAAGTGCACACAACTCACACAACAACCAAAACTAGCAAAAAGAATAGTTATTTAGTTCTTAGTGCTGTTCAACGTCTGTGTGTGGCATAAGACTAACAGTCAATCCATCGCATCGCTCGCATGAGAGCACAGTCCAAACCAAGTCGACGAACACAAGCCTGAGGCCAAACCAGTGCTGACTGTTTGGGCACAAATTCTTTTTAACAAACAAAAAAGATTTTCCTACGCTTGTGCTCACTCTGTGCTCATTCTGTGCTCACTTTGTACTTTACATTCTTCACAATTCCTCGGCGTTAGTCTTAGAATCGATGTTATGGTGAGCTGTTATCCACATTTCATACGGTCTTCTAAGGCGTGTCGGCATAACCGCATCCATCGCTGCTGTTTTTAGCCGAGTGTGTAGTGAGTGTAGTGAGTGAGTGCCCGCCCAAACGCCAAACCAAAAGTTAAACTTTTGGTGATTTGTTTTGCTCTTTACAACTAATTCGACGGACAGGAGAAGAGCCAAATGTGACATAAACTAAGGCTCGCAATTACATCGTGTATTGCACTGAATGCACTTCATTTCAGCCAAAACTGTTGTCTCTTCAAATAAATTCTCTTTTATTTGGTTTTACTTTTTATTATTATTTTTTGAATATTTTTGCCAATCGTTTGACATAAAAACTCTTTATTTCTGTCATTAGTTGTGAACCAAATGTTTGAAAGTGTTTTTCGAGAGAAAAATCGTATAACTATTAATCAAATACTCTTTTAATGGCGTTTCCATTAAAAGACAATAATAATTGAAAACTTGTGAATCGGTTTTTTCATAATTAACTCAAATTGAAGTTCTCTTTAATAAGAATTAGAGAATCGGAGCCCAAAACCGGAAATCTGTGTGAAAGTGAAAAAACAGTGAAATTCAATACAGGAGTCAATAGTGAAGTGAAACAAAATTAAAGATCCAAAAGAAAAGAGTCATTTGTCTCAATATTTTTGGCTGAAACGCGAACATCGGATGGACTGACGTAACGACAGACCAAAACAATCGCCTCTTTCTGACTAATTGTGCTAAAAGTGTCTCAATGTCTGAAACGGTTTTCTAACCGAAATTCAAAAGTGAAGTACAGTTTATTCAGTTCTTCGCGCAGTGTCTGAACAACACTCCGGCAGTTGTGAGCGTTTTTTGTATACGTTTTTGTGACATATTATCGATTGGCTCTTATAAACTCTCCGCTGTCTTCTCGTATTCGCCACATTGAGAGCACATCTCCACAACTTTGCTCCACATCTGTTACACTGGCTTTTTATGAACTGACAAAAGATTCTCTGCTCTCAGAGATGAGAGAATGTGTTGTTTTTCTCTTTTCACTGTTTTGATGGTTTATTTGGCTCAGGGTAATTTTTAGCATAATAATTTTCTCCACACAAAACAAAACGCCGAAAAAGAGTGCGAAGACAACCAACACTTCTAACACAATGTATAACTCACGACATCCGGTAAGGGCTAACCAACCAAAAACTTTTTGCTTAAATATATTTGTTTTTAACAAACATTATATAATTTATTAACAAATTCTTCACTTTTAGCCACAAATGAAGTTTCAATACTATTAAGCATTTTATGATTTATTTATCTTTTATGGACTTTTTTATCGCATTTCGTTGTCAACCTTTTGTAGAGAAGAAGTGAAACACAAATATTTGTCGAATTATTTTTTTTTATTATTATTATAACCTTCGCTTCAATTGTCGTTAATTTGTTAAACTCATAGACAGAACCAAAGCTTATATTTATATTTATTAATGATTTTAATTCTTAATTGACTTTCGTTTTGATTATCGCATGTGTTTTATAACACGTCAAACATGTTTTCAAATTTTGTTAATTTCGACAATTTTTCTGTTTATTATTCATTTAATATTTCTCTTTTGAAGTATTTTTTTTTTCATTCAAAATAGTATTTATCTCTTTTACAAATCAAAATAGTTTTATAAAAAAATCGTTAATAAATTATCTTGATAAAAAATCAATTTTGTAGTTCACAGAAGATTTTAGAAGAGATTGATTTGAAATTCCATTTCAGAGTTGATGTGAACTTGAATTGAAGTAATAATTAATAATTTTAATTATTCACACAAATTAACCAAAACATAGTATTAGTAGAGGTTTTTCACACTCTAATGATTTAAACGTATTTTCCCTCACTTTTCAGTTCAATTGAAAAGAGTTTTCGGAGAATATATTCTTTTGAGAACTAATTTGCTTTTGTGTTGCAAATCATCAAACATTTTGAGTGTTTGTGTAATGCTTTTAATGGAAATTAAGAGTCGATTTTCGAATTATAGTGTAGTCGACTATCACTTCAAAAGTGTGTCATTTACTCCAAAGGGACGAATAAAAAGACATTCATTACATAAAATTCTTTCGTTGAAATTAATTTATGTAAAGAAAATATAAATAATGAAAGACTTGAATCCAAACCGAGTTTTATATTGTTATTAATTATGGCTAAACATAAACACAAACACAAAAAGCACTCAAATGAAACAAATCAAAGATTTTCTTGACTTTAAGTTTACGATTCATTAATCTTTTGTTTTCGTCATTCAATTCGACAGAATATCTGATAAAAATTGACATATTTTTCCAAAACGGCACTAATCCATGTCATTTTGTCATTTATTATGATTAGGGCCCTCCACAGACCGGACAGCCCTTCAAATTTACAGTAACCGAAACGTGTGAGAGAATCAAAGAAGAGTTTAACTTTTTGCAAGCTCAATATCACAGGTATTAATCATTTTTCAATATTTATTACATTTTACCAAAAATAGCGATCATTTAATTTAAATATGAATACATTTTTAATTTAAACGAATTTAAAATTTTAAAATCAATTCATATCTTTTATTCATCAAAAAAAAAGTATTGAAATAACTTTATATTCATTGAATGAATAATTTAATCCCTTTTATCTCTTTTTTTACAACAATTTTGACCCCAAAATGTGAGGAACTAATACCAGGAATTAAATATTTATTATTTAAATATTTTAATGATTAGATTCTAATCAGTAGATAATAAAAAATCTGATTAAGTGTTTGTTTTGTTTTATTTGAATTTCTTATAGTTTGAAACTGGAATTGGAAAAGTTAGCGACAGAGAAGACAGAAATGCAAAGACATTACGTA
>JAQIXI010001685.1:0-12658 GCA_034700165.1 Galumnidae sp. Gr-Ori-00277 | reverse complement strand
AACACACTATAAATTATATACTAATTGTAACCCGTAAATGTAGTGCCCTTTGAGTTTGAACGCAAACCTTGTTTTATATTAAGATTAGGTTTGTTAAAAAATAAAATGAAATCGCTTCCTTATGCCAAATACAAAATAATTTAATTGTGAATATAATTTTTATAAATTTTATTCTATTATTACAGTCTATATTTAGTGTTTGGTTTAATTGTTATTTAAAACTTAATAATAATTTGTTTCAATTTTGTGTTTTTATTTGATTTGAAAAGCATCTAATGTTGTAAATAAATTAACAAAAAAATAAGTTCATTCAATAATTGCAATCAATATTTCTAGGAATATAAGTGAAATACAAGTTTATTTTAGTTTTAAATTTTTAATCTAGAAATTTATTTAAAAATTTGATTCATTATATATACAGACAATTTAATTATATCATTCTTTATTACCCTGTTTTTACCGGAATTATTCGTAATTATCTAAGGAAGAAGTGGTTTTTGTGAAAAATATACCAAAGCGTAGGCGTATGCGTTTTAAACTTATTAATTAATACAAATTATTCGAGCACAAAACAAAATTTTTCGGAAATTACAGACTGCATACTAAACCCTTAAAAACAAAGTAATGTAATATTAATTATCATAGGGAAAGAATATCAGTTACTGAAAAGATGGATAGCTTTGCCCTAACAATGTTTCCTTAGTACTTAATACACCGATCTATGGGTCGGGTCGGCAAAAGCCTAACACTGTGTCGAAGCCTGAATAAAGTCTCGACAATGACTGGGACTGTCATTTTGGGCGGGTTTTCACTCCACAACCGGCTCTTCTGTAACAGAGTTAAAAGTATTTCCTCTTTTTCGTATATAGTTATCTCAAGACAAGCGGCAGTCAATTGGGTGTCGACCACTCTATGAGTGATTCCTTTGACGATAACTGGTGTCTGTCATCAAAGTCTTAACTTGATTTGTATAATTGACTTAAACCTCAATTACTCTCTAATATAGCCACCAATTATGTGAAAACAAAGATTACTTCAACTTAAAATTAATATTTTATTTATTGTTAAAGACTGTAAAATAAGCTTAACAGCATTAAACAAATTTACAAGAAATAAAAAATTAGTTTTATGGACAACAAATAAATAAGTAAATTTTAAAACAACTTTTCTAAAAACTCTATTCCTGTTACAATTTATTTTATTAATTATTCTATTTTTATTGTTTAATACCGAATTCTGTAGCTTTATGCGCCATGTAGTATGACCAGATGCATTATATCGAAAGGAGGAGGATTTAGTTGAAACTTGCAAATTTGGGAGGAGAATGGAGAAGAAATTTAATATAAATGGAGGAGAAAAGAAGGAGAATTTTTTAAACAAAATATTAGAATTCATTATTTTTCATATTTTTGATCACTTATTGACTCTTTTGACACAAATTGACTCAATGTTTCATTTAATTTAATTACTAAAACACTTGTTTCATGTTTTGCACTTTATTTTATTGATTACAGACAAACCTTTGAATTTAATTGTAATTTCATTCTTGCAAACATTTAAAACAGCCGTAAATTCGTCTTTTTGCAAACAATTCTTTATAATCATATATTATTTAAATTTGAAATAATATTTTCAGAAATAAGAAAAATTTGAATTTTTAGTACAGTTTTGTAGTAATATTAGTATTGTCTTTATCTCATATACTATGTTTTATTATTTAATATAAAAAAGAGGATTTGCTTACTCTTCTAGACCCCCTCGGGAAGAGGGACGATTCTGACAAAATAAAATTATTTCCAAATTATTTGAACAATATTTTTTGAATAAATCAATATATCATAATAATCATAGTGCTCATTTTTCTTATGAAGATTCGTATGAAAGCTTGTGAAATTTGTATTTCAAGAATATTTTTAATTATATGATTTCACAATTCGACTGACCAGATGTCAAGGAACTCCTTTGACAGTAAAGAAATTGAGGTATGAATCAAGGATCAAGGAAAGGGATTTTCCTTGACATTAGATGTCAAGGAATATGAGTTTCTGTCTTCTCTCTAATAATATTAATTAAAAACTGTATCAAAAAATTCAAAATCTTTTAATTAATATATTTTTAAAAATTTGCTGAAAAAATTTAATATAATTTACCTTGATTATTAATATTTATTGATTAATCAATTGATTATTTAATATAAAATTTCATCAAATTAATCAAAAAATTATTTTAAAAATAAATTTTTCCAAAATATTTGATTTTTTCTAAATATTTGTTATTAAATCTTAAATAAAAACTAGTGTCAAGGGAATGTCAAGGAATTTTTCAGTTATTGTCAAGTAATCAAAGATTTAGACCTGGTCACCCGATTTACAATCATGTTTTCAGGTCAGATCTTTACTTCCCATTAAAAATCGACTTAAACTTTAATTAATTACTGTTCATTTCTAGTCTTTTATAAAATATTAATTTATAACATTTTTTAAAAAAAATGTATTTTCTTTAGTTTTAAACTTTATTTCGCATAATTTTATTAAAAAGGAACGTAAATAGCTTTTAATTTTGTTTTACAATTCAATAGAAACCGCCAGAATTCAAACAGAAAAATATCAAAGATAAATTATTTAAAACTTTAGGATTTTATTACAGGTTTTAAATTTATTATTATTTTATTTATTAATTATTTTAATTTAATCCAGTCTCAATGCTGCTTAATTTCTATAATAAATAGTGAGGTCCTATAATTACTGATCCTTTCTGACCTTTAATTATTTGAAATTTTTGTTAAATATCGGGATAAAATCTATACTTATTATATGAAAACTTATCAATATAATTACCAAAAGTTATAGATTTATAAATTTTCTTACTTTTGCTTACATTCTGCTTTCAAACAAAATTACCAAGTCACTTTAGTAATAGATAAATTATACTTAAATTATAAATAAAATTTTTTATTAGTCATGTAATACAATTTATTGATCTTGACAAATTGTAAAAAATATAATGAAAATATTTTAAGAGAATTGAATTTCAATTTCGGTTATATCAAATTAGGAGTCTTTTAATAGTATAGGAAAACCTTCCGTTATTTTCAAAAAAGAAATATTTCCTTTGAAAAAATGGGTTCAGCTTTACAAAGTTTATTTAAAAATTATAATTTTTAGATTTAGTAAATTTTTCACTACATTTATGTAATAAGGTGTAGTATATATTTTCGTTTATAAATATAACACAAATTATGACTAAAAAATTTAGCGCTTATTTTAAAGTTGCGTATCCCTGACCTTGATAATTAGCGATCTTAAGTGGAAAGATAAAATTCCTTGCAAATTTATTTTAAAAATTAAAATAAACCTGGTTCCACGTCATAAACTTAAAATATTTTCTCATTTATAGATTAATTAAGGTTATTTTCGGTGAATATTTATAATTGTGAAAATAAATAAACTGTAATTCTATCACTAATTATTCTTAGGAATAATCCCGAAAATTAAAAAATTTTTTTGGAAGTATTCATATATTCAAATTATTTCATATCGAATATTTAAAAAAAATTTCCCTTTTCATAAGAAAAAAGTAAAGTAAATAATATAAATAATTCAAAACATTTGTAAATAAATTTTATTCCTAATTTGGATAACTTTTTTGGATTTAAATTTTTTTTATTATTCTAATTTAAGTCAATAACATTTAGGTTGCTTTTAAATATTTTCAAATATTTTCTATCTAGACTTTCCACTGAATTTTTTTTCAATTTAAATTAAATGAAAAAAGATGGTTACATTTTATTCGTTTGAGTCCCAATAATATCAAAATTACAGTTTTATAAAAATTAAATATGTAATACTTTTGAGTTAACTGGTTAATTTTGGCTCTAACATTAAATTTATTTTTTGTATTATTTTCAAAACAAAATAAATCCACAAAAGAAATGAATTGCGGCCAGTTTGTTTTATAACAATAAGTTTAATATAATAAATATTTTACATTAATTACTCACATTGTATTTATTTTGTTACTTTTTCGTATCTATTTTTTATTAAATATTGAAAGTTGATATGAATTATGTTTTATGAAGTTTTAAAAACCCCTAAATAACTCTTTAAAAAGAAATTTTTCAATAACAACTTGATCTATTAAAATAAATTTAATCTGTAATATTTATAATAAATATTTTAAAATTTTAGCCCCAAATTTAATTTTTATTTATCTAATTTTATCTTTGATTTCTATTTTAAAATACTTCCTAGATATTTTAAAATAAAACAATTGAATATCAATTGCGATCCAAACGTAATCATTGAAAAGATGTAAAAGAATACCATTCGGTAATACATATGATAGTATCTTTATAAAACTTGTCTTTGCTCAAATAAATATCCAGCAATGTTAGCCCAAAGGAATGAAGATATGATTGTTCTTATCTAGTATGGAAATAATCTTGGTCATTTGAAATAATTTGATAATTTTTTGTTCATTATATATAATAGCAATTGATTGAATATTTAATACAAAAATAAATAAAACTAAAATATTTGCAAAATAAATCAAACAAAATAATTAATTTTAATATTATTGAACTCTCTTTGATATTCATTTTTATTTTATATGATAATTTATATGATAAACTACATAAAATTCGGAAATATAAACCAATAAAATATTTTTGAATTTCGAGTTTATTTTAAAAATAATCTAAAGTAAGAATTACAGTTTTTCTAAACTAACTAAGTATTGTAATACAAATTTTTCAGGAATGGAAAAGTTTTGATAATTTTAAGACACTCGCCAACCTATCCTGTGAAGTGGTTTAGGAATGGAATATAATTTATCCAAACGGTTCGCTTAAACGAATGGTTGATTTTTAACAATAAAATCTATGGCAATGGGTTTGAGAGTCACTTTACCCGATCGGTACTTTACCGGATAGGTTGACGATTGTAATTGTATTTTATTTAAAACCATATTTTAAAATATTGAATTGAGATTAGTACTTTTGTTATATTGAATAATATTAATAAGAATAACCACTTGACTTACAGTAAATCAAATAGAAACCAAAAACTTTGATTTTGTCGGACATTTTCGGAATAGAACTTAACACTTCATCATCAATGAGTCAGATGGCAGTACATTTGACTGTGCTTTGGGTTAAACGTTACACCAACCAAGTTATTATATTGATAAAGTTAAAATTACTAATAAATAAATATAAAAAATGCATGTCCAAATTATTCTCCCAAACAATTATATTTTAAGTGGTTTAATTAAAAAATAAAATAAAATCGAAACTACCGTTATCCAATAGCATAGATTTAATTTTTGTGTTTATTTTGAAAGATATTTTTAGTTAGATTTATAACTTTTATAACGATTTAATAAATATTAAAGATGTCTAAATAAATTCATTTTAAACTCAAATATGATTATACCAGGCTTTTAATAAAAGTAAATCTTTTAAAATATTACGTTATTAATATTAACTCTCTTTTGGTTTACTTTCAATACTGAATCTATAAAACTTGGTTTAACTTTAGAAAAAAAAATAAAATTTGTCAACTTTATTCAAAATAAAACATTTGATTTTTATGGTTTATATCTAAAGATATTTAAGGATAAATTTACAGTTTATTTAAATCTTTAATTTTAATTTTTTGATTGTTAAAGCTAAATAGGAAGTCGATAAAAATGGTTTTCTGAAATTAAAAAACAACAAGTAAAATGTTATTCATCTTGGTGAATAGAATGAAAATATATTTACAATTTGTGCCAATGACCACTCCTTCACCCGAATATCCAGGGAAAAAATATATTAATACTAAAAAAATTTTAGGGAAAAGTTTGAAAAATAAAATTTTATAGACTCCTCCTATTAGTCAAATATTTACATAATTTGATTCTTTTTATTAGAAGTTATTTTAGCCAAAAATCTCAAAATTAAAATAATAAACAATATTTTCTTAGTTTTGTCTTTAAGTTTAAAAACTGTTATTAAAACATAAGTATTTTAATAATATAATCATTTAATGAGTTAAATTTACTTGGTTAATTGTAAATTCTGTTCGGTTTTATTAACTTGGTTATCTATGTTAAAAGACTTTATTATTAAGTTTTCAAAATATATATTAATTACAATATTTTATATAATAATATTTTCACAATGGAAATTTTCTAATTGCCTCAAATGAATGCGAAATCACTTACAGTAATATTTATTATTGCTAGGTATATTTACATGAGTGCCTGCTTTACTATTGATTCGAAAGTGTTTGAATTCAATCATGGGAAATAATCATAATATACAAGATAAATATATTTACTAGAATTTTATATCAATAAACATTTTAAAATTCAAATTTAACTTGAGCAATAAATCCATTAACACTGGATCTCAATTCCCTCCCAGTTCCATATACTGATCGTATGGCCGCAGGATATTATTGATATAATAAATTTTATTAATAGATTGTAAACTTATTTTAATTTTACTTTTAATATATGATTTCAAAAATGTTTTAACCATTTGCTTACCGATTCTCATGACTATGGCTACCGTATATTTTACAATTATTATATCCAATTAAATCAAATTTAAAATGTTTTTAATTCATTGTTTAACTCATATATTATTTTCAAATTTAAGTAACAAAAAATTAAAAATTATTAATTGTGTAAAAATAATCTAATTTTACATTTATAAATTATAAAACCTTATCTAAGTATAAAAGAATAGTTTTCTGCAAATTAAAATTTGTTCATTAATAAAATTTTGAAAATTATAACGATTAACTTATTGAAATATTTTATCATGCAAATATATTAATTAAATTAATATTAAATTAAATTAAATATTATAATTAAAAATTAAAATATAGATTCTTGGTAAACTTATTGTTAGTTTAAAATGTACAAGAAAATAATTATTTTTTTTGAAAAAAGAACTGTATTTCATTTGCACCATATTATCGAAGGTAAAAGAACATCCGCAGATTTAATTTGATTTTCATGAATTGTTGATTAATGATTAAGCAAAGAAAATTGAATGTCATGCACGATGTATTTTGTTTATATTCGAGATAGTTTGATAAATAATTAAGGTAATTTAAATAGTTTTATTTAAATTAAATTTATACTTCTAATTACAATTTTGAACATTTTGAGATTAACTAGTATATTATCTAAATTGTTTAAATGAGTATTTTTGCTTAAAATAGTAATATTCATTCTATCAAGAATGCAAATCAAATAGAATATTATTTTCATATTTGAAACTTAATAATTAAAAATAAATAAATATGATG
Source organism: Galumnidae sp. Gr-Ori-00277 (assembly GCA_034700165.1). NCBI lineage: Eukaryota > Metazoa > Arthropoda > Arachnida > Sarcoptiformes > Galumnidae > Galumnidae sp. Gr-Ori-00277. The sequence continues at coordinate 5,357 of JAQIXI010001685.1, read as the reverse complement.
TTTAAGGTTATTATTTTAAATATTTAGCGACTGAAATGTAATGCTTTTATTCTCTTTATAATATTTTATACATTTAAAATATTAAAACAATTTATGTTTGCTTAATTATCAATTCAAAGATAATTTATATTACAATTATTTTAAATTCATTATTAATAATAATATAACTTGTAAAATTGATGAATTTAATTTATCAGATATAACAAATAGAAAATTTGAATCATCATATGATTTAATATTTAGTTTTAAATAATATTTGATTTTTTGTTATTAAAAATCATCAGTAATTTATTAGCTTTAGTTTCCGATTGTTAAAATTTTTTGAATTACATTTAATTTTTATTTATATTAATTAACTTTTTAAAATTTTGTTTCTTATTTATAAATTTTAATATTTATTTACTTATTTCTTTTAGTATAGAATCTATAAAATTTGGTTATTAAGAATTGTTAGCCAGAACTTCAGGAAAAAAAAGTAAATCGGTAGCCTGTCTTATTAATACTAATGATTTTACCGTTTATTTCTAAAATTATTTAAGGATAATTTTACAGTTTATTAAAAATTATAATTTCAAATTCTTTCAATTGACCAAGGTTAGTAATTTAACTGAATAAAATTAAATAAAACATATAATTGCGATGTCCATGGATGGGGTGATAATGAATTTGGATAAATAGGGTGTGGAAGTGAAAAATTGTTTATAACTGATAATGTTGAGTTGAAATTTGAATTGAAATCAAATTTCATCACAAATAATTATATTTTATGCAATCTATAAACTTCTCTCGCCGTTACAAATAAAGGAAATTTTTTTATATGGTGGAGAATTGGAGAAAATGCAAAACAATTTAAGTCACATACAGTGAAATGCAAAACTTCTTGCAATGGATTTTTGGCTGTAAAATCTCTCACATATGCTAGATCTAATTTATTTTTTAACTGCAACTATGGTTTTGTAAGAATGTTATTTCATCAAAAAATAAACTCTTTAGCTTGGATAATTTTAGCATTATTACATGAAATATGTCATCTTGCATAACACAAAATCTAAGCATGATAAAATATTGTTTTACATTTTATTTTATAGGTCATGAAAAATAAGTTGATACCTGTTTTTGAATTTTTCGATTATCTCTATTTTTAACAAAATAATCAAGATAAATCGAAAAATTTTGCAAATGTTACAAGGCAATTAAACATAAATTATCAAGCCGAACTTATTGAAAATTGAAAAAAATATAGGGATTTTTATGTTTATAATGATATATAAAAATGAGCTTAGTAAAATTACTAGTTTGAATTTTATAAGAGGTTTTAGATATTTCTTCATTAACTACTTATTATATTTCTATAAACTACACAAAAATTTATAATTTTATTATTACACAAATTATTATTTTGATTAATGAATAAATTTTTAATTTTATCTATTATTACTTTATTGTTTCTTAACCGATTTCAAGGATTTTAGTGTCATACTAAACTTCAAAATCTTTACTTAAGATTTAGAGACGTCCTTCGGTTTGTCTTTAATTTTTACAGCATTCTTGGTAACAAATCCATTGTTTTTAGGGCAAATCTCAAATTCATGAGTGGATGGACTTATGTTTTTTTGACAACTATTTTGACAACTTTTTCAATCATTGGATAAACTTCACTGAATTTTAATGAATGACTTTTGTTTCCTCTTAATTCAATGACATGTTTTTGGTCACAAAACTCAACCCAAAACTCAAAATTGGGTAAATTTTGAAACTAAAATTAAATTAATTTAAATTTAAATAAATGAATATTTAGCCAACCATAATTTGTGTATCCTCTGCTTGACTTCCAACCTTTGGCATTGATGACACCGGCGGTGCCGTCACTGCAGTGATTTTGGTCGAAGACACTCCTGTGCCCATATTCGGTGTACCCAATGTATTTATAGGATGATTGTTACGTCCAGTTGAAGGCGGATACATATAGAAACTATGGTTAGCGTTCGGGGAATTGGTACCAGCATAAACACTAGGACTGGAGTGCTGTACACAAAATAAAATGAAAAATAAAATGTCATTAAATTGTAAACCAAAAGTGAAAAATAATTATCGTTTGAATCAAATGATTGTTAAGTGTTTTAGGGGTAAATTAAATTTTTAAACTGCTTTTGATTTAATGAAAATTATTGACTTCGATATTCAGAACTAATTTATTTATTCAATGAGAAACTAATTAAAATATTTACTCAATATTTAACAGTTCATCAAAACTGATTTGTATTCTGATAAATATATCAATGATAAATATATACAATAGTTAAATCTTAAAATAAATTAAATCAAACAAAACATACCTTAAAATTTTCATTGATTTTCTTATTACCTGCGTTTACTCTCAGCTGTTTTGAATCTATTATTGCATTGAAAATAATTTATCGATATTTAGTTTAAATTTTTTCAAATTAAGTCAAAACTTTTTTTATTAAAGTTGTCTGAAAAGTTAACAAAAAATAATTTTATTTAAAATAAAAGTTTATTGAAAACTAAATTTAAATTTCAATCAAAACAAAAAAAAATTAAATAATTTTCAAACATTTTTGAAACATTTCTTGATTTTAAGATTACTAGGAGTTAACATACCGTTAGACTGTTGTCTATCTTCAGAAGTCGAATCTATTTTGCGCCGCTTAGGTTCAATGGGTTGGGTAGTCCGTCCATTCGGCGTCAATTCATTGATATCATTATCGCTGTTATGACTACCGGCTAAAGCAAAAAGTTTGTCGAAAGCGATCGACAAATGCGAGTCACAGTTATTGTTAGGCGTATGAACTGAAGACGACTGACTGTCACCACTTTTATTGCCGTAAATTGTCATCATTTGTGGTGCCGCCGAAGAAGTCAACAATTGATCATTCAATGAATTCGAGTTCGACTGAATTATAGGAACCGATTGACCGAAAATCTTAAATTGAAAAACAAAATAATTTAAATATTTTAAAAATAATGATAGAACAAACCGGTTGCTGCCCAGTGCAGCGAGCCTCCAGTAAGGCCAGTCTTTGAGGGTCAATCGGCGGATGTTGTGGTAAATTATCCATTAATGAAATTATCTTTAATTAAAATTAAAACCTTTATATTTTTAAAATCGGTAACCACTGACTAAATGGTCTGCAGTGGGAGAGCACTTTACATGAAGCGCTCTATAAAGAGTTGTTGGCAAAAATGACAAAATTTGTTAAATGAAATTTTGATCAACTCTTTATATTGAGGCATTGACCTCAATGTATGAGTTTTTCAGACCTAGGGTTGTATATCAAGGCTGATAAGAAGTCTTTATTATCAGTCTTTATATATACCCTCTCCACTACTTCTTTATATCTTCTAATTATAAATTTTAATATTTATATTAACTATTTACAACATTTCACTTTATTTACAGTTTTAAATTCTTTAAAAAACATATAAAAATTTTCTTTTTAATAATTTTACTCATTATCCACAGCTATTTTACTCAATATTTCTATTATTTTCTTCTTTTTAATAATATTTTCACTTTATATTATTGCCAATAAATTTTCTTTGGGGGTCGGGGGGTGGGGTATTTGTATTTTAACGATGACAGGAGAAGTTGTTTGGGCTATACCTAAGCTGACCATATGATCTTTCAGTAAAATTGGATTTTCGCCAAAAAAATAATAAAAAATAGACAATATTATTTTCTTACTAATTTATTCAATAGCATCACTCATTATATTCGCAAGTATTTTAATTATATTGTAACATATATGGATGCTACGGTCTTCCTCTCTCTTAGCATAAGTTTTCCATGGGGCGTTTTCCTCTTATTATTGCCAATTAATGATTACCTTTAAGTGTTGTTAAGTATTGTCAAGTGTCAATACCTTGAAAGTATCGGCGAAATCTAAACACGGGAACCCTTTCCCTTTGGCCACTTTAGGCGCAACTCAAGCCAGCGGGCTGAACCTCGCGGGCGTTCGCACAAAACAGACAAATGCACACAAATTTAGAGGAAAAAGAAACAATTTATTTGTAGGAAAGTTCGGAAATAATCTTAAATACAATTTAAATAATATTTACACAAATTATAAGTTTTATATAAGTTTTACAAACAAAACATAGAATAACTTAAACATAAAAACTTAGAGATGTGAAACTGTGTGTCTGTGTCTCTCTCTCACTGTCGCACTAAAGCAGTGCATTATCTTATATAAGGAGTGCGAGGGGAGGGCCAAGAGTTTGTTCTCTTTACATAATAACCAATTGGGACACAACGCAATGTGTATATATTGCAATATTTTTGAATTAGATTTAACTGATTTTAAAAGATTTTCATTATTTTTGTTTATGGATAGATGGCACAGAATATTCTTCGCCAACGCTTCCATTTTTCAAAATTTATTTTATTATTAAGCTTATCTAGTTACTCGTTTAAGTTAATCATTGTTTTACTACAAAGGTTTATTGTTGGTATTAAATGACAAGTATAATTTTAAATAAAGGTAATATTATCTGTAATTTTACTTACTGGTTGCTATATGCAGAATAGTTTGCTTCACTAGGTAACAGAACACTCCAGGGTGATTCTCCCTGAAGTGAATTCCTTGAGTCAATAAAACCAGAAGACAAAACTGTATGATATTTGAGACAAATTCCTTTATCTAATAAGAAACGAGAAATACCACAACTTTTGCCATTAAAATCAGTGTAATTTCCACTGACTTCAATGCAATCGTGTATTGAATTACCTGTCAATCAATTAATTCATAGTTTAGTTTTGATTTAATTAGTGCTAATTACTGATCAAATATCACAAACAATACAATAGTTTATAAAACTAAAATCATTTTATTTAATAATTTTTTTTCAAAATTCTAAACGAAATGAGAATAACTTTTTTATTCAAACCATTAGTTTATATATATCTGAAATTCTATCTGAAAGAATAATATTTCAATTAATTAAAAATTCATTCAAAAAATTAAAGTAAATCTTATTTTACAATTTTTATGTATATATTATTTTTATTTATACTTTCAGAATGTTTAAAAAACTATTTAATTTTAATGTAATAAAAAATTTAATTTATATAAATTATTTATTATATTGCAATAATTATTTTAATTATCATATAAACTGTAAAGGTGTCCTGAAATAAATGAAAAATTATCTAGTATTTTATGGAATTAATATTTGGTGTTTAAAAGGCCATTTTTCACTACATTTACGGAGTAATATGTAGTATATGTATTTGTTTTTCACCCACACACCCGCCCACCCCCCCCCCGCTTTTTGCTTGCAACGGACAACAATACTTCTTTGCAGAGATTAGCGGGTAAATTTATATTAGAATATAA
>JAQIXI010001684.1:0-12663 GCA_034700165.1 Galumnidae sp. Gr-Ori-00277 | reverse complement strand
GAATCAATTGAAAGTCATCCATCACTTTTTTAAGTGAATAGTAGACCCTTTTATAAACTTTGAAATGTTTGTGTCGGAGAAATTCAATCAAAAAAGAATTCAAACGAATTATTTACTGAAAATTCCTCTCATTTTAAACAAGAATTTGAAAAATTATTGCTTTTCTTTCGATAACAGTATTTGTTTCCCAAACGAATTCAAAACATTTCTAATTCAAAAAAAAGGAGATAAATGTCAGCTTCAAAGGGGTTCAGTTGACACTTGACTCACATAAACAATAATAATTGATGACTACTATAAGGGTTACCTTTCGATAAACTCAAGAAAATAAATTCATATTAAATAAATCCTTATATTTATTAAAGAGTAGAACAAAGATTATTGTCTTATCGGACATTTCATTGATCTTAGGAACAGAATCTCCCTTGATTAAATAAATAAATAAAGTAACTACTCCAATAATAATCAGGTCAATAGTAAAGAAAGTGAAAGTACATTCATTTTCATTATTGATTTTGAAATTTACATAAAATATTCATTTGTTCTCTGATTTGAATTTAACGATTAATTGAACGCTCAATAGTCTAATATTAGGGGAATATTCTGTTCTTTTAGTTTAATAAATGAATTATTATTCAAATTTAGAACTAATTTTTTTATAATATAACTGAAGGAATGAATAACTTATTTAAATGTCTTTATTTAAATCAAACGATAGGATTGTATGCAAAGACAAACTTAGAATAAAAGAGTTTTTTATACAACTTTAAGGAAGGGTTTTTAGTGAGTTTTTTGAAAAACCCAAACTATTTTGTAGTCAAAACCATTTATTTGAACAATTTTTTTCATCGAATCTAATATTCAACGCTTAAATTGCAAGAAAATATTGATATTTACAAAAGAAAATAAAAACTTTTCCATTATTTTAAAGCGATGCCAATGTTTTCAACAAAACTTTAAACCACTTTCGAGTTATATCTAAAAATCTCTGTAAGTTTAAAAATAAAATAAATTATAATAGAATATATAAAAATAGACATAACTTATGATACTCAGGTCTATATGTGGTAATGGCCTCAAAGATGATATCAAAGAAAGGTTTTTCCAAAAAAAGGAAATTATTGGAAAAATTCTGTTTTCATCATTGGTTTCGTATTACACTCTAATAAAGAGTTTAATACACTCTTCAGACAAGAAATCTTCGCTCGAATATTGTCTGTGTTTTTGTCGGAAGAAATATTGTATTTTATGAGAAATCTATCCCTACTTTGAGTCTAACATAAGCCGACCAGAGATTACACAATGAAAGTAAGCTCAACATATATTTCAGTACCGCTTCAGATCAATATATGGTTCTACTAATTAAACAAGCAAAAAATTGCTTCTCTAAACATTAAGGAGTACTCAAAATGGGTCCATTTAGAAAAATGCTATATGAAAAATTGCCTTGATAAATATCAAAACAACCGAAAATTGCAAATAATTTGCTGTTTATTTTAGTAATACTTTTTAATCATTAATTTTTCATTTATATACAAATGTTTTGTTTATTGAATGCAAATATTAAACAAACAGTTATTCTATTTTTGAAGAACAAATGGCAAATTTCTAGTAGAAGTAACATGTTCAATTATTATTCCATTTTATTTGATGGAATTATTCATTTCTGTAGTCATGGAAACCGTTTTATAAAAAATACTATTTTAAGGGAATCCCTTGAGATTTTCTAATGGCTTAGCAAGGTGCTAAACAAATATTTGTATCATGGAAATATTTATAAATTGGAGGCCAGTCTTAGGAATTATAGAGAAAATGCGGTCAAAAATGAATTATTTATTGCTTTTATGGACTTTATATTAGATAAGGGATTAAAACAAATAACAATTTAAAAATCAAATAAAGTATTGAATGAAAAATAATTTGAAAATCAAAATACTATTGAATAAAATATAAGAAAAAGTAAACAATTTTATGAAATTTTATTAACATTTAGACAAACAATAGTAATGTTTTGTCAATTGAAACATAACTTTAAGATATATTTTAGGCGAAAAACTATTCATATAATATGAAAAGATTTAATGACATACGACTAAAGTTATTGTAAGCGAAAGAACTGATTATTATCTCTCAAAATGTGAGCACTTTTTCATATATTCTTATAATAAAATGCTTTCTAAAAGAAATGCGGGTTTTGTTTCAATTTTCTTCACAAATAGAAAAATGTGAACATTATTACAATGATGTGATTCGTTGAAAAAGAGAGATCAAAAGTGATCATGCGAAAATCAGTTATTTTCAAATGAAAAATGCATTTTATCCAGGGTAACTAAAATATAAATTTAATGCATGAAAATGAAAATTTTGAGAAACAATTTCTTCGCTCACATTTTGCTTAGATTTTGATAAAATACCGACGACTGAACACAAGCCTTAAAAATACAAACTTATGATATATGGGCCAAAACTATTCCAGTGCTACACAAATGTTATGCAAGAGTACAGAGCACAGAACCTCTTGTATAGAATGATGGATATAATGTCTGTCCATTTTTCATGCATGCAATCCAAAGGGTCTCATGATTTGGGGAATTATTCTCTTTTCCCTCTATTATACACTCTATTGAATTCAAAGACGAATCTTAGAGAAGAGCACAGACTCTGTCTCTTCCAATACTATGAAAATTAGGCTAATTTTAAGTCACTTTTATTGAAAATTTTCTCTTTTCCATTCAAATCTAATGAATTGAAAGCGTTTATTATTATTATGAAAACCAGTTCTCACCAATTACTAGGGCTGTTCACAAAGAAACCTATCTCTCGGGAAACCTTCTAGAAAGTTTCTTAATGAAAGTCTATTATTATTTTATAGAAATATTTCCAGAAATAATTACCGAAATTTTTATCAAAGAATCAAAGACTTCTCCATAGAATAAGAATACTTATCTGAGAAACTTTCCGGGTAAGTTTCTTTTTAACAAACCTACAATTACTGAAGAAATGACTTTTTTCAAGATTTGAATTAAACAAAATTATGTTAACCCAATCGCTCAAAATTATTATAAAAAGCGAAGAAAAGTTCGTTATTTCTCGACATAAAATTTAATTAAAAGCAATTTTGATGAGTGACTCAAACATTTACTCAATTAATACGAAAAGTATTCAATAAACTGATGTCAAGTCTGTTAAGATATAATTTGTAAAAATGAGGTAAAATCACATCAAAAAATTTGAAGAAAAAAAAATCATTACTTTAATGTAATTATTATTCAATGATTTAATTCAAATTTCATTCAATTAAAGTAAAGAACGAATTTATCTTTTATTTTGCTTTTTCTTAAAATTAATTCAATAGTTATCTAGGTTAAATTTCTTATTCTATTAATTAACTTAATTACCATAAGAAAGAATATTTTCAATGCGATTATCGAATAAAGAATTTCCATATTCTTTGAGAAAAGAATAAATTGAATTTAGCTAGTTAAGCTTCACTTACATGTAAGTTATCAATGTCAAATTGATGCAATTCTCGATAATTGATAATTTGATCAGTCAATCAATATTTGAATTTGTGTCGGAACACATTCACTGAACACTTTCTGAATACTAAAAAAAATAAATGTCGAGCAAAAAGTTGAGAGTTTGCAAAGGAATTTGCTTTTAGTCAATATATTGTACATGATTCAATTACACATGGCAAAACTAGGTTTTCAATTTATCATAGTAATTAATATTCATGTATATAAAACTATAATCATAAATTTATCATGCAAAATAAATGGTATTTAATATCCCATATAATATATCAAATATAATAATAATTTCCATTTAGTTTAATATGAATTCAATTAAATTCTTATCTCTTTAGTGAGAAAACGATGTTTTGGCTCTAACTTTGCTTTAATTTCTCACTAAATATGATATTTAGAGAATTTGATGAATCATTTATAGCCAAAAACGGTTATAATTTTGAAGACAAACGCAATTTTATCGGTTATTGTCTTTCCTGTACTGAAGACACAGAATGACAGTACAATTGAGTTTATGACAGAATCGCATCGAAGCGAATAATATTGTTTATTATTTGTGTACTGTCTCTCCTCTGTTCATCATTAGCAGCAAATCTAACAAAACCACATCATTTATCAATAGAGTACTCATCACGAGGTCATTCAAACAATCACTTGTGGACTGACCTTCAATCAAATGTTGCACTTTTTAATTGCAATTTTTTATATTTATTTCGAAATGAAATTATTTTCTCATCAATCAATCGGTCGTTACTTAATTGAACACAACTTTAATATTTTATAGAAAATAACAAAAAAAAAGAGTAACTAATTAGAGTTATAACAGAGATATTGATGATGAGTTAGGCCATTTCAACTTAATTATGTCTTTTAGAAGCCTTAAATAAATATATTGGTTTTCTATCAAAAATATTAGTTAAGTATCGAATAGAAGGAAAGACAACTAATAATGAACAGTCAGTTAATCATTTAGTAATGATATGTTCTGTTTTGGGTCCCAGAGCTTAGTCTGACATTCTTTATAACTGTGCACTTCTGCTCATTATCTATGATAAGAGTCTGTGCTTTCAATTAATTTCCGTTCAATAAGTAATCGCTCGGAAGACATACAACTCTGACTTCAATCACCGTTTGATTCAATTAAAACAACTCAACGACTAATCAAAGATATATTCCTTTCATATTTTTTATTATTAATTTTTAATAAGCAGTTCATAAGATAAACAATCTTTTAACTTTTGACATTTTATCTCTCGGTTACGTCATATCATTTGTTTATCATATATTTTTGACACTCTTTGATATCGCACAGAATGAATGGCAGAGAAACGCAAAAATTCAGTCATCATTTTTGACAACTATTGTAATGAGTTTTCACTTACGATTCAAATGTTAGGCAAATAAAAAAATAATTAATTCTTTCCTAAAAAAATGATTTTTTTCATAAAAAGGTAGAAATGTTTGAATAAACCGAATGTGAATTAACCACAAAAATAAATTGCAAATTAAATTATTCTTGCTCCAAAATCGCTGGGAATTACGCGCATGGATGCAACTTAAAAGATACTTCACTGCAAAACAGAAAACATTTTATACACTTTGTGAGAATAACTAGATCCTTTATCTAAAAATAAAAACATAGGAAATGTCAAATAAATAAAAGGTTGCAATAAATCAAAAATGTACGTGGCTCATTTTAACTCTTAAAATTTAGTTCAATCTTGTAATAGATATAAAGATTATTAGTTTGTTAACAGACATTCAACCCATAAATGTCTTTCAACTCTTAATATTAGTAATGATATGTCGACAGAATAAACAAATAAACACATGAATTGCTCAGAGTTTAGGCAAACCGTATATTATTTATGGAAAATCAAATTAAAAATATTTCACTCGTTTTAATTCAAATGAAAATTTGAATTAAATTCAATAAAACACAACTCTTGTGTATCACTAAATACAGAAGAGTTGAACGGAAAGCAATTTTAACTTAAAAACAGATAAAACTTAATTATAAACAAATATAAGATTTTCGTTAATTATTTGAAACTTTTCTTTTATCTTCTAATTTATGCGATAATTCCTCACAAATTTGCGAAAGAGTTAACTCATTTGAAATGTCATTAAACAAACAATGATTTTGTTATCTTTCTATCAATCATTAAATGAATAAAATTTATTAAAATTTTAATATAAAAAAAAGATAAGAAAAATATTTATCTTTCAAAATGAAAAAACAGTAAAAGAGTTGAGCATAAAATTGGAAGCACTCATTACGTGATAACATTGTAATTGTTGAGGATTTTGGAGCGATTAAGTGATAAATAAATGAGAAATAATTGTATGACTCACCCGTTAGACGACCCAAAGAGTGGTTATCCGATTGAATCCAACATTGAATACTGAAATAGATGTGAACACAACTATGCAAGAGTTGCAGTCATGTCTATGCTTTGGTCGGTACGACCAAGACTTTTGTTCGATTCGGTGATAGAGCATGTGCTGAGCCCTCACATGAAATCCAGTGCAGATTCATTGCTGTTATGAGACTCAATTCCAGCTGAGAATATCACAGAATATGTGCCATACTTTCAAAGGGCACAACAAAATTCAATTCATAATTAAATTGATTCTATACTCCATTCGATAATTTCTCATAATATTAAACCATTATAATAAAACTAGCAAGATTAATTTTTCATTACAACATTAATTCATTAATAACAGAATGAAAGTAAAAACTAATTTTTATAAATAATTGGCTAACATTTCAACTAATTTCCACTAAATTATTCTTATTTACCTAAAATTATTGTTCTTGTTTATTTAATTAAATAATAAAATCCCAGATGATTCTTGTGATACAGAGAGGTATTGACGCGATTAGCAAAAAGATATGATTAATATAATAAGAGCGCAGGCGTTCATTCATTTATTATGGATTGATTTCATTGCTTTACATTCTTTTGTGGAATTTTCGTGAGCTAACAGTTTAGCCTAAACTATGTGCAGACCTTTAGGTTTAAGTTCACCCTCACTACTCACTACTGATTTTCGTTCAATAAGGCTTAATCTTATATTAGCATGATAAATATTTAACATACAAAAGTTTCCTACAATTTCGAACTCAGTGTCAGATCTATTATTCATAAATAATACTTAAAGAGAGATATGAAAGATATGATCAAATTGACTGACATATGGTTAGTATTCTGTCAAACTTCATTAATTGAGTCAGTTATATGTTGCCTTGAGTGTTACTAGACACAATCTGCTAATATTCCAGTGAAAATAAATTAAGAACTCTGCAGGTATTAAACGCAACTAATAAAAAACAGATTAAAAACGATTTAAGTGAAATAAATTGCTTTTATTATTTGGATTAAAATCGATTATTTGAAGGAAATTTCATAATTAATTACTTGTAATCTTAACTTCTCTGTCACACCTAGAGCACTGGCTCCTAATTCCAATTCTAGACAACCTTTAGATTAAATGCTCAGACATTTGGAGGGTCTCTATATCCCTGAAAAAATTGTTTTTACAGTTTTTTTTGTTAATAAAGTTTCAAAAACAAAATTTATTTTAAGATTTTATATTAGGATTTGAGTTTAATTTCCGTAAAAAATATTCAAAGTTTTAATTATTTGTTAATAAAGAATTTATTTTCTATTTCCGATATTTATTTATAATAGGTTGTAGACCTCAGATTAGACTTGGACATTTTATTGTTACACAAATGTGAAAGATCACAACTTAACGTTAGTATATGTGTACACACATTAGTAAATGAACATAGAATGAGGTTTTGCATTGGTTACAGATACAGATGTATGAGTAGTTTAGAATAATTAACTAGATAAAAATGTAAACAACTAAAGGAAGTTAAAGAATGTTTTTATAACAAATTCTATGACTACAAGGTTAAACAATTTTTAGCTAGATGAAAAGTGTTTATGTCATTTATAAATTATTAAAAACTTAACACAAAAAATGGGAAAATAGCGTAAAGTCCATAAATTTACTCAAGTCTTAAGAAAATACAAGTTTTTCTAATTTTACAAAAATTGATTCATTCATTCATTCGTTTCTATTTTTAAATAAAACATTTGAATCAAAATTAATTGTTATGACTAACAGTTAATGATTAGCTATTAATCCAAAAATTGTTGAAAGTTTTCCTGGTTATACTATCATGTGCTAAATTTTTTTGTTAGATAACCAAGTTACCCCCAATCTTTAAAAGAGAAAAAACAGTATCTTGCACAATGAAAAGATCAAGAGATACCATTATTAGTTCACCTAGTTGGTAATTTAGTTGCTAACTGATTTAATATATACGATGACACCATATTTATCAACATTTGGTTCGACTTTCGATTTCATAATTTCATGATTTTTATTAAAATCAAATTATATTTATTTTTATTTTTATTTGAATTCCAATTAAAATAATAAAAAAAGAAAGAAAGGTCAATTTACTTAACTTCAAAGTTAAATCGGAGTTCAATCAATATTTCCTTCAAAAAAAGATACAGGAAGTTTTTTCTAGAAAGGTCATTTTCCTCTTTAAAATGAATTAATGAAATCTTTAAAATTTATTTTCAGACTTTTTTAAAATTAATTAAATTATATATATTTGTCGACTAATAGCCATTAGAGTTGAGTACTGAGTAATGCATTTGGTTTATGGCTTTCCCTAGTTATCTGACAGTTGGTTATATTAACTAATATTTCATCGAATATCAAATAATTGAGAAAAAACCATAAAAAATGTGTTTTAATTAATATGAGTCACGGAAAGCAAGAAATGCATAATTTTAAACACGACTTTTTATACTGACATTAACTCAGCCATCAATTAGTTAACTAATGAAAGTCATTAAATAAGTGTATGAATTAGCTCTGGTATGACCTCGATATTTAATAACGTAAACACACAGAAAAAAGAGCATGCTAATGAACACATTAGTAAATTATTAATTTTCGCAATCGATTTCTATTCTATAGATATGCTAAAAAGTTTCAACTTTTATCGAATTCTGAATCTTGCACCTTTTATCAGATGAAAAGTAGGGATCATTAATAATATTTTCACATAACCTGTGCTAACACCACACTATTGTAATTATAAATTACCTTTTTTTCCATTTCGTTTCGAAATAACTATAAATGAAACAAAAATGTATGAAGAAATCTATGCCTTCCGGGTATTGGTATCAGAAAAAAGATGTTAAAAAGAGAATTGAAATCTTAAGGAATAAAATATTTCTTTGAATTTGAAAATGAAATCCAAAAAAATATGAAACAAAAGAAAAGGGAATAATAATAATCGAAATAAAGCCAACAATAAGTGAACAGAATCTCAGATGTATTGCAAGAAATCAGGATTTTATACTAAAATAAAAATTCTGTTCAGAAAAATATTGAACAGAATTTTCATTTTAAAGTTGTCTATCGATTGTATAACTCATATATTCTTGGTTTTGCTCGTATTCATACAAGAATGATCTTGGACATTTTAACATTTTGACATTTGTATATTCAAACATTTTAGGGCCCAATAAGTCGAATGATGTTCACACAACTACAGACACAAGTTTTTATGCTTTCCTCAAGTACTCAAAAATTGGACTCAAGGGTTGTGCTATCACTTCAGGTCCATATAAATGATGGAATAAATAGGTTTTTCAGTTCATTCAAACACAAAATGCATTTTATGATTTTCTTCCACTCATTTATTTGCAAACTTTTTATGGCAACAAATTATTAGAAGAGTTGTTAACAACTCTTCACAAAGTTTTGGTCGAAAAACTTAAGTCGTTGAGAATTCCTGATATTTTTGTGTCAAACATTTTATGCAAAAATATGTTAAACCAGTCGTGAAATAGACTTTGATTTTGATTGAGAGCTAAAAACTGAAAAAAAATAAAATCCAGAATAAGTTTTAGAAAATATTCTCAAATTGTATTCATTTCACTTCAAATATAACTCAAATAAAAAAGATTTTTATTTTTATTTTTAAAACATACTTTCAGTTATCGATCGTTAAATTTTTACTAAACTTTCTATTTATTGAACAAAAATAAACATTTTTTTTAGAGAAATTTATTCAAATTCAGACATAAATACATTTAATATTCGGAAGAGTCAGCGATAAAATTATTCAGAAAACATCTCAAAATGTCTGAAATTCTTGGGATAACTATAAGTCTCGCATATGGACAGAATATGTCTGATGGTATGCCCACTGGCAGACATGTCTTCAGACATGTAAGTATGCAAATATTTAAAACTCGGTCGATTTAATTTAATAGTAAAAGTTTACTCGAGCGAAACACACACTTAAATTTTTTTAACTAAATTAAATGATCTCTGAGTTATCTAATCCTGGTATAAATGTGGTTATTTAAATTAGTGGACACTCCTTTTGAGTTCTACTTTTATTCCAATTAACGGATAATTTATTAATTTCTCGATTTAATTACTGATTAAACAAACTTTCGATTTAAAGGACTGAAACGAAAAATAATTGATTAACTTTTCATTAAAGTAAAGTAAAAAATAATATTTAAACTCTTAATGAAAGCATTAAATTAAAAATGTATTCATAATTTTTATCACAATTTTGGACATAATTTAGAAATTAATTATTTGTTAACTGTTTATCCATTTCTAAACCAATGAAATAATTGCACATAAATTACAAAATTTAAGGTAAAATTAATTCAATATAACTCAAAATCGACGCTTAGATAAAAATAATTGAAAAATTATAGCTTTATATGTAAATAACGACACGAACTGAACGTTTAGTTACTAAAACACTATTAAAATAACAATTTTTTAGGCTTTAATTTATTTTCTTTTTCTTTCAATTATATATTATATATACAACTGATTAGAGACTAATAAATGAATTTTATAAATATATTTGAATTAAATTAAATCCGATTTAAAATTAAATGCATTTCAAGCAATGGTTTTGTGACGCAATTCAATCATTAAAGGGTAGTGAAGGTCGAAAACATAATTAGATTCAAGTGTTGTCTCAATGAAATTCTTGTTCAAATCATAGACTAATTGGTCATAATTTTCTGTTATCTCGAATTCAAATTTTTCTTTTATTAAATCTACAAAACTATTAAAAGTTGAGCCCCGGGTTGGCGCTAATAATATGGCGATACCTGTCCTCTTCAATAGACTAGATATTGTCTCCACTAATAGATGACGACTTTGATCGAAGTAAAGACAGTCAGAACAGAATATTACATCGATTTGGTTATAGAGATCGTTATAATGTGAGGTCTGCCCCCAAACCAGTTGCCGGCACTCGACTGTTGACTGCAATCGATGTCTATTCTTCTCAATAATTGTTTGGACGTTTGAAACACATCTTTGATTGCCGTCCGTCAGAATGACTCGTTTGGCGGCGACGGATACAGCGGTTACCAAAGAGCAAAGGCATGTCATTCCTCCGCCCAACTCCAGAACCGTTTTATTTGAGCAAATATTTCTATTTTTATGACTATAATATGTGAGTACTTCTTCTGATGGCCACAAACACACGTTTCCGGTGTTGTCCATAGAGTTTATCAATTCATGGATCGGTATTCTCTCGATTAAGAGTTTAATGTCGACAATATTATCAGTAAAAGAGGCAATCGATTGATCCCAAAGTTTGCATTCAAACCATTTGCCTTCGAGAAGAAGATCTTTGCCTTTTTCAGATCTATTAAGATCGAGGTCCGTTTCATTGTCAATGGCTTTGGGCTTGAGTTCAATCAAACCAAAAGATTCAAATCTTCTGACAGAAGCCAAGTGTGGCTTTAAATCGACGCTTGACTTCTGGTGCAGTGCTTTCGATAACAGATCCCAACGAAGTCGAGCTGTCGATGTCTTCGGTTTTTTTCCTGATTTATACAACGTTTGAGTTAATTGACTGATAACTTCTTCATCTGTTTGTTCCTTATCTTCATTAGCCATTCATTCAAAATGATTGTGAAATAAATGACATTAATTTAAATCATTTAAAAACTGACATTAATTTCAAAAACATTAAAATTTTTTATTGATTTAAAATCAATAAAAAAAATATTAAAATCAATAAAATCTAATCCGAAATAAATTTGAATTTCAAATGATTTCATGAAATTTAAGACTCGAAGACATTTAATCACAAAAATTAGTGAAAAAACTAAAAACAAAATTAAAATCTCATCAAAAAATGATTACAAATTTAAATGACTTTTGATTTGAAAAATAATGTAAATAAGAGCCCAAAAAGTAACGTATGATTACAAAAATCGCGTACAGAGTCCGCCACAAACTCAACAATGAACTTTTACTTGAGTTACCTTTTTTCTGCAAGAACTCTCATTTAGATTTTTTTACTCTCATTTATTTCTTATCGATGATTATCTCTTAATTTTTGTTAATTTTGATCTTATTTTTTATTTATTGACTTATTTATCGTCGATTTTATTTGTTTTAAATTTAATTAAAGTAAAACTTTTATTCAAAACTTTTTTTGTTTGGATTTAGTTTTTATTTATTTGATTCAAACAAATTAAGGCCTCTTTTAAACAGACTTTACAAACAATTTTTCTTTACTTAATAAATACTAAAAAGTATTTTTCGAGAATAAGTACTAATAGAGAGTGAATTAAGCAATTCGTGAACTCATTCAACACTTTTTTGTTAACATTTGTCTCTTATGTAATTAAATATTATTTCTTTATCTTAACTTTTAGTCTGTTTTTTGAGTTAAGCAAAAAAAAAAAAAAAACTTTTGACTTCTAGTAATTCGGATAATTTTTTTAATAAGTGAACCTCTCATTCGGTTTCGCTTTCATTCAATTATTTGTTGAAAAATTTTTGTGTTTTTATTTAAATCCAAACAAAACATACGCTTCGATGCAATCGATTTATTTCTTTAATTGTATTCACGAAATGTCAGTTAAATCGCAAACAATAGAAATTCATTCATAAAAGTATTTCGAAGAAAAATTGAATCAATGATTGATAAAAAAAATAGTTTACAAATCGGCCCTTAATTGTAGGCGATAAGTATCAAAGATTATTGACCTAGCACACTAAACACACAATTACATTATAACTGAAATTGAAA
>JAQIXI010001683.1:0-12668 GCA_034700165.1 Galumnidae sp. Gr-Ori-00277 | reverse complement strand
TCTTCCTGAATACTAACCTAACTAACCAATAACCTGTCAAAACATTAAAGCGTATTCAAGTACCCCGAGTATCTTTTGATAAGTCTGCATAAATGTAGTGATTATAGCTTTGCCCTCAAACCTTGTTTTATAATTTGATTAGGTTTAAAGATAATAAAATATATGACTAACTAAAATATTTTGCTTAATTGATATAGTTTAATTAAATTCGAAATTATTTGATATTTACTTTTGAGCAGTGTAAAATAATTAACTTGATAAAATCTTAAGTTTTTACAAAAAATTCATTTATTGCATAAAACTTTAATGCAAATCATTTATAAATTCCGTTCATTTTATGAAAATTGTTAGCGGTTTCCATGATTTCCATTATACAACCAAAAATGGTAATAACAACTAAATATTAAAATTATATATTTAATTTTCATAATTTTTTCATATATTATTATTGAGAATAATTTTAAACAGAGAAATCAATCTTTTTTGCCTTAATAAGATTATTTAAAAAGTAAATAGAAAATTAATAATCAAGCTTAATTTTAAACATTTTTATTGATATATTTAAACAATAAATAACAAAAGATTACAGTTTTCAAATTTAAAAAGGTTTATGGAATTGTTTGCTAATAATTTTGAAAAAGTTATTCAACAATTATTTTTAGAACAAAATTTAATAGTTTTCAACATTTAAATGAATCAATTAAAATTACATTGATGAGAGTCTTTTAAGATTCATAAGAGTTTATTTTAAAATCATCGAAGCAATTTTTTTAATTTTATCATAAAACCTTTAACTTTGTTGTAATTTTAAAGCAAATTTATGAACTTAAAAAAATATTGGATATATTTGACTACCATAGGAAAGAGAAAACAGGAACTTCAGGGATATTAAGCAAGAGTATTTTAAGTCTAACTCGACATATTATCTAGGGTTTGTCCATAAACGTATTGGGCATGTTAGTCATGTTAGGTTATCCCAATACAATGCATAAAGAAATGCGATTATATTAGCCTAATATTTATTAAAAAAATTAATTTTAGTGTTCATAATATGAGCAAGGTAAAGATACTATTGTGAGACATACGATTAATTAATGTTCGGCTCATTTCCAAAAATTAAACCTAGATTTGTGACCTTTATCACTTATTTGTAAAATATTTGTTAAATTAATTTTTTTGAAACAAAAATATAAAAAAAATTAAGAACTGTATTTTAAGTTGAAATTAATTTAAATATTAAACTAAATTTTAGAAAATAAATGAAAGAAAAATTCTTAATTCAATTTATTTTAAAAGTTTATATTCGAAATTGTATTTAATTATTAAAATATAAATTATATGCCATACAATAATTATAATAAGTTTAGATAACACTTCTCTAATAATGTTTAAATAATAATTTTTCTTCGATTTTTCTATTATCCTTTGGGGGCGGGGTATCCGCCTTTTCGAAAAAGGGGATTTTTGACCTATTCCCCTCTTAGCATCACTGCTAACCGCTTTATGTTAGAAACGAACAGACCATTACTTTGAAGATTAATGGGTGATTTTTTAGGGACAAGGAGATTTTTGTTAATAAAGGGTATATTCTTACCTCTTTGTGATTAGTAACGGAGGGAACAGGGAGGTTTTTTTGTTAGTTAAACTATTTAATTTTTCACTACATTTACGTGTAAAGGTAGTATATAGAATCGTCTTTCTCCCACCCACCCGCACAATTTAACGAATATTGTATTCATTTTAAAATAAAACTGTAAATATTATTAAAATTTTTACTTAAATATAATAATTAAGTTAAATAATTAAATTTGGAAAATTTTATTACTAATTTCTTTTGGGTTTACTCTAATAGATTTTAGTTTCTAAAATGATCTACATTTATTTGTATTGATCAATATTTACGAATATTTTATCCCGAAAAATATAATTTTAAATTTTAAATAATTTCAAATATTCAAATCAATTGTCAAATGTCTATTGACTTTCACTATTATTTAAGTATTTCTTTGAAATTTTATTTATTAAATGAAAACTGAAAAACTAATAATTATTTAATATTAAATAATATATAAAATTTAAGTTTCATTACAAAATGAAAAATTGATTTTTTTCGGTATTAATATTCAATAAGTTGTAAGAGTTTATAATAAAAACCTTTTAGAACTGTATTTTGAATTTTATTTTCTTTTGTTTGAGTTTATTAAAACAGTTTAAAGTAATTTTTAAATGAATTTCATGCAAATGATGTTCAAAATTATTATTAAAAAATACATTAGAAATAACAATAAATTAAATTTAATTTGGTAAAAATGGAGGATTTTAACTAGATACACATTTACATAAATTAAGTGATTAATAATGATTTTTAATCTTGATGAAATATATAGATAGAGCCGCGATGAACTGTTCATAAGAAAAACACAATTTATAAATGAATATAAGTAAATACAATTTAAGAATATACAAGTTTAAATAAGTGAGTCGATGTGATTTAAATATTAAATAAATTATAAAAATTATACTTTACTTTATAACATTGAAAGTAGTTTATTGTGAATAACTTCCAACAGGAAAAGCCCACTCTTTTCTTGGCTAATCTTTCTATCATATTTTGAATCTAGGTAAATAATTATGATTAATATAAATTAATTTATGTAGAACAAACCTTGAATTTTATAGATAATTTTAAATTAATATATTGTTTTCTATTATATATTATTGTATTTTGTTTATAATATGATATAATAAATGAATTCAATATTTTATAGGATTTATTCACAGAATAATTAACTGACGACGCATTCAATATAACGAACAGAAAAAATGCGGAGTAAAGTAAAAACCCGTAAAAGAATAAAAGTTTTAACATTAATAATAAAGGAATGAATATTCCAACGAAAAGACACAAAACGCTCAAAAGCCCGACATTTAACCAAAATTTTGAAAAGAATTTCGACCAAAAAGTAATGTTGTATTCATTGATCTCTAAATATAATGAATTAAATGATTGTAATATTTTTTTGATTCTAACAAAACTTTTTTTTTCTTTAATAGTTAATAAAAATCTATTCAATCGATTGAATTTCATATTGAGATACAAACAAATAATGTAAATCACAAATGACTGAAAGAAAAGAATGTTAGCGAAATTGTGAGTCCATATTATATACAACACAGTATTTGGGAGACCATAAATGAGGATTTTTAATGGTGTGGTATAATATAAATAAGGACCAAGTTCAAATACTATTGCTGAAAATACTATAATATAGTTATTGTTTTTAATTATTAAAGAATTAATTTTTGCGGTGATTTTTAATAATCTTTTTATTTCTATTTCGTCAGTAATTCCGATATCTTTGGGTGGAATCAAAGCCGACATCATTTGGAATACTCGAAGAAATGTCGGTTTTATACCATTCCTGTAGTTATTGTAATAAATAATTTGAGAAGTAAGTGATATTAAACAACAGATAATAAAGTATTTTCATATATTTTGGAGCACCAATGAAATACCCGACACATCCCAAAGATTTAACGATCAGATAATTTTTTTTGTCACTTAAAAGAGTAATAATTCTTTCGGTCAGAAATAAAGTGGAAATAATGAAAATAAGGATCGGATGACGAATGAAATGACGTTTGGGTCGATCTCTAACTGATGTCAAACACAAACCAATTCATTAATTAAAAGTGATAAGTCTTGACTTATATTTGACACAATGGTATAGTTGACCAAAAACTTTGGAATTTGTGGAGCTTTCGGACCCTAACCGAGTTCTTCATCAGCACATATGAAACTTAAATCACTTAAAAGTGATCTCTTGTTTCTTCCCATACATTAAGTGGAGGGAAGAGAGAATTTGATACCAGCAAAAAGTGAACATAAATTAATAGCATTTATTTGTTTATTAAAAGTTTAAATTCTGTTTAAGACTTTGACTTTAAATTCTGTTCGGAGAGCATGTACTCATAAAAATCCTTAATTAGTGTTAAATGTGTTAAACGGAACCACATCATTATGGGAATTCTCGTCAAAACACCAATGAAAAAGTTTATTATTTCTTCTTCTCAAAACAGTATTCTCCTATTTGATCCGTTTGTGGTGCTGCTCTCGGAAGTGGAGATTCTAAAGATAAAAATCTTACCAAGCATTCCAACGAAGCCAAACACGTGGTCTATGGATAGAAACACGTCTACGATAATATCTCTTTCCGTATCGCTGAATAATTTTTTATTTTTGAGAGAAAGGATAAAGAGATGAAGGGGAGATATGTTATAAGATTTTATCATATATTAGTTTAGTCAAATAATAACAAAAACTTTAATCTAATGGATGTAATAAATACGTATCTATAGTATCTAGATATTTTAATTACCGTATCATCACTTTTTTAGTGAATACTTTTTTAAAGCAATACTTTTTAGCCATTTTAACACTAACTCTATTAAAGTATTATTTATTTTTGTTCTTGCAAATTTGGTTCTATTTTAAAATAAAAAGTTAAGAAAATTTAAGTTTGAATTTAATGAATGTCACAAAAGGTTTAAATCTTTCCATAATTTAGGCGAAAAACCATTCGTTTGTTTTGAAAACAATTGTAATA
This sequence comes from Galumnidae sp. Gr-Ori-00277, assembly GCA_034700165.1. NCBI lineage: Eukaryota > Metazoa > Arthropoda > Arachnida > Sarcoptiformes > Galumnidae > Galumnidae sp. Gr-Ori-00277. Next base: position 8,061 of record JAQIXI010001683.1, on the reverse strand, counting down.
AGCAGTGATTACAATTTATTGACTTGTAGTATATAAAGAGCCAAAAATAAATGAGCTTTTGATAAACCGGGTAAAAATTTTGGGTATTAAGATTTTATATTATTTTTATTAAAAACAAACTGAAATTCACTTTTAAACAGCAATTTTTGAAATAAGAAAATTGTTGGGATTTTATTTGTTGTTTATTTCTTAAATTTTATTAAAATTAGTTAAATTTAGGCTATTTTTAAGAAAAATAAAGTAAAGTTATATTTTAAAACATAAACTTTGTATTTAAAAAATTATTGAAAATTTATTTATTTATTGTTCTTAACATTTATTAAATACGGGTTTAGGTCTTATCCGAATTATCCGGTTTATAAGCGCTCAATTATTTTTTGCTATCTATGCACTACAAGTCCATAATCTGTCATTACTGGTAGTAAGACATTAACTCAAAAATCATATTTCAAGACATCAAAAAGTAATTCATAATACGTTTTTGAAATAAAAATAGATTTTAGAAACAATTAGTAAAATAAGTTATAATACTAAATATAAAACTAAATCTCAATTATATAATAAATTTGGAGTAAATAGGGGGACAAGGAATTACTGGTCGATCACATAGAAAGTTATTTTTCTCAAAATCAGTTGGCATTTTTATAAGACCTCAGTTTTTCACTAATCATATTTGCAAAGGACCAATCTAATGGTAACTTATCCATAGTTTCTTGAGTAAAATACTAATTTTGTTTAAAAGCGAAACAACAAAATAGTATTTCAATTTGAAAAGGAAAAAATTATGTTTATATAAAATTCATTTTTGTATCAAATAATAATTCCAGTGATGTGATTCAATACGATAAATGTAAGAAAATGTTTCACAGTTTATATGTTAATATTTACGAGGAAGAGGTTGATGAAATTGACAAATTTATTTGTTAAAACTGCCAGAAAATTTACAAGGAAGTATCAATTATGAAACTGTAGAAATAATTGTCGTAATAATCTTTTTGAAAAAACTAATAAGAGGAATAGTAAATATAATCATTTTAAAAGTAATAAATTTAAGATGTCAATTTAATACCAAAATGAAAATCAAAAATTTGATTAAAAAATGAATTTCAATGAAAATAAAAATATGTTTAATAATTTAAATTAAGAAATGAGATAACAAAATTTCAAGTTTGGTTAAACCGCCAATTATTGTGGAAAAATATAAATGTAATAAAGATTTTGCTTATTTATTCGATCATACAATTTTTTTGTTAATTTAACCATAATATTCAGATGTTCGTTTGAAAATTGTAACAAAATTTTTAAAAGGAAAAGTGATCTTAAAAACAATAATATAATACATTTAAATCTAAATATATATGCAATAAAAACAATTCGGGACATCTACTCAACTTAAAAGGCATGTTCAAATCAAAATTATAAATTAGGGAATATGCCATAATTATAAAAAGATTACTCATTATATAATAATAATAATAATATTAAATGGGTGTTATGTTAAATGGCCATAAAGACCTTATGTCACATATTATATATTGGCAAACAACATCCCATCGCTGCCATCAAATTTGAGATTTTTGTTTGTCAATTTATTCAAATAAATGGCATCTAATGAAAGAAAGAATCGCATTTTTTCTTTCATAAAAATAACATCTCTCTTAATCTTTAATTTAATAAAAAATGCAATTTTTGCAAATTATTTCCAAACATTGAAGTTTAAATCGATATTAATTAAACATTGAATGACTTGTTCTTTGAGCCGAAGTACTACATATCGGAAAGCTTATAGACTTCTACAATGAAAGAGCTTAAGAAAGGTTTCAACTTTGTTGTTGGATTTTAATAAAAATTTGCTTAGTTATCAATTTATACAGGCTGAGCATCATGATTATAAAATTAATTTGAAAAAGTCACTAGAAAAAATTTTATGACAAAATTGTGCTCGACCCAAAAGTTGACAAAACATTTTTGTCTTTAATGATTAATGAAAAATTCTTTCCATAATTTATTTAATACAAAGGGTTTGTTATTTATGATAAGTGAATTTGTTATCAAGCTCTTCCTTTTGATCAAAATATCGATTCAGATTTTTTGTCGTAAGATTTCACCATGTTGCCCTCGAGTTTCGGGCATTAAATTTTTAGCATAATTAGGTTATGTAAATAGAAATTTATGTTAAAAATTTAATGCCCGAAACTCGAGGGCAACATGGTGAAATCTCAAGACGAAAATTTTAAATCAATATTTTGATCGGAAGAAAAAGTCTGATAATAAATTCACTTATAATGCATAAGCAAGCTTTTGTATTTAATAAATATCCGAAAAAAAAATTTCATTAATCATTAAAGACAAAAATGTTTTGTCAACTTTTGTGTCGATCAATTGTGACTTTTTCAAATTAATTTTATAATCATGATGTTTGGCATGTATAACTTGATAACTCTACAAATTTTTATTAAAATCCACCAACAAAGTTGAAAAATTTCTTAAGCTCTTAAGGTCTTTTCATTATTGATGACCAATTTTTTGTTATAGAAGAAAGTTCATAAATGATATCTTCTATAGGAATTTCTTTGACCGCCGCTTTTTTGTAATTACCAAAAAACATTCTTCTAAAAATTTCACTTTTAATCAGACTTTATTAGCCGGAATAGTTTTCCATTGACTATAAACAAGACCAACTCTTCATCAATAAAAGATTTTCTTTCAAAATATTTTTAAAGGGTTGTTTGTCTGAAAATAATTTAATTTAAAGAATTAATTTAAAATTTGAGATTTCATATTTTTTTGTAAATATAAATTCAAATAAATAGAAATACTGCAGAATTAAATGATAAAACAATATATTTTTCTTTAGAACACGTTTTCACAGATAGAATTAGAGATAATTAATAGGCGATATTTGGTTTTGTAGTTGTGCGTGAAAGAAGGTAGGGGATATGATTTTTAAATTTTAATTTTTGTATGATTTAGTTGTAAAAATAAATAATACTTTAATAAAGTTAGTGTTAAAAAGCTAATGCTTCAAAAAAAACATTCACTAAAAAAGTGATACGATAATTAAAATACCTAGATACTATACAGTGTTAGTCAGAAAGGACTGAACAAAGCCAAAGGCAGGCAATGCTTTTTCTATGGAAGTAATCCTTAAATATAGTTTAGACCAGTTATTGAATCAAAACAATAGTTTATCTTTCTTTGTCTAAAATAAATCAAAAGTATCACGAGTGAAACCTGTATCAGATTTTTATCTTTGATAAAGGATTAAATTGATAACATAGTTTTGCCTTTGTTCAGTCCTTTCTGACTAGCACTGTAGATACGTATTTATTATATCCATTAGATTAAAGTTTTTGTTATTATTTTAATAATATATGATAATCTTATAACATATCTCCCTCCCTCTCTCCCCTCCCTCCCCATCTCTCCCCTCCCTCCCCCTCTCTCTCTCTCTCCCTCCTTCCTTACTGGTCATAAAACCCTATCTTAAATGTTTAAATGAATCTAATACTAAACAAAATAAAATTATTAGTGTTCCATGTTTGTCAAGATGCCCTTTGTTCAAAACTAAAATTTTCATTAATTTTGTAATAAAATCTTGATTAATTTATTAAATAGGCTTAAGTGAAATCTTTTTGAAAATACGGATAATACCAAAAAATATTATAACCATTTACTTAGTATTTTTTTAAAAATGACATAATATATTCTTTGTGAAATAAAAATTAATATATCTATTTCGCTTTTATTTTTAAAATTTAATTACGAAACTAAATGAAATTTTATTAGTTGATAATTGTTTTAAAACCAATTTTTAATTAATAATTTAACTTTTTGTTAAATTATGAAAAGAAATTTATTTTTCTTAAAATTTTTTTTATAAAACTGTATTTTAAACAAAAATTAACATTTAAATTATGTTTTCAATTTTTCAATAAATATTTTGGTCAGTTAAATTATATGTTAATTTTATTTTCATTTTTATTTTAATTTTATAATTTTTAAAATTATTAACTTAAAAGTTAGAGAATATTTAATGATATATTTTTTTGGATAAGTACTCGTATATAGTAATTTTAAAATTTTGTTTTTTGCAAATTATTTGTAGAATAAATTTCATAAAATTAAGTTTATTAAAATTGTTATGGCCTAAACCATTAAAAAATTAAACCTTTGAAATGATAAATTTAAAGAATTGTTGTTTAAAAATTACAGTTTAAAGAATTAGATAATTTTTGTTTAATGGTATTATCAATTTTTTTTATGCAATCTTAATATGATTTTTAACCATTGTAAATTTGCAAAACAGAATTATTATCAAATAATTTTTAATAAATAATAAACAAATGTTAATCATTAAAATATTGTTTTCATGCTGTAAATAATTTTTTTAAGAAAAATAATCAGTGTTATATCTCATCTTTTAGAATATAATAAAGAATTTTATTAAAGTTTAAAATAAGGCATACTCATTTGTTATCATGCTCAACCCAGTTTTTTAACCAATTCCCTAGATTCATTTACAAATTAAGTTGCTACTTTAAAAAATTAATTTAATGTATTAGTTACAGTTTTTTAAATAAAAACATAATTTAATATACGATCGGAGAAATATCTATGTACCCTCGCTTTCAGTTCTCTAACTCTTGAATGGATTAATCGATTTTCAAATAATTTTCACTAAAATAATCTTGAATAATTAGCATTTTAAAATTAACAATAAAAAAATTTTCCGAGTTATAATATTTTTTAATTTATGCAAACAAAAAAGTCGATATTTTAATGAAAAAAGCAGAAAAATAATATCAACTTTAAAAATTGTTCTATATTTCCTAATATGAAAATATATGATGTTAAAAATGACATCAAGATCATTTAAATCGGAAAAGAAATAAAAATTATGTGCTGGTTTGAAGTTCAAAGTTTTGAGCCAAAAGAACTTTAGGCTAACCATATGGAAATTTAAAACAGTAGGAATCTGAAATATTTTTAGAAATTTAAATATAGATGAATAGGTGGAACAAATTTGTTGCTGGCTACATTTTTATTAAGACTCAAACCAAGTCACAATAAGTTGTTAAATTTAAGGATAAATTTGAATTTTTAAAACTTTTTATTTTCGATTGATTAGTTGCCTGATACAAATTTTTTTAATATTTTTAAAAATTCTAATTATCCAAGATCATTTTAGTGAAAACCGTTTGAGAATCGATTGATACATTCAAGAGTTAGAGAGCTGAAAGCGAGGGTACATAGATATTTCTCCGATCGTATTTTAATTAATGTAAGCACTATATTGCAATTAAAATAATGATATATTTATCAGTTATATTATATTCGAGATCAATTTACCTAAAATATGCATTTTTTAGTTTATAAACTGTTCGTGATACATAATTTAAATTATTTATAAGGTGAAAATAAGAAAACTAATAATTATATAACTTTGGTTTATATTGAAATTTTTTCATTATATAGATTTCTTATTTTCATAAATATTGGAGTTTTCTTTCAAAATGAAAATAATATTTATTCAATATATTAATTATTAAAATACAACAATTATAATGAAAAGTCCTCTGCAGTCATTTGGCTATTTTTGAAGGTTCGGCCACTTTTTGGTTGCTAACCCAACCCATGTATTCCCAAAAGTCAATCAGAAGTGCCGACACATTGAAATTGTGAGTCCATTTCAACTCCGATTGTGAGTAGTCTTTGGGAAACGTGTGATGAAAGTTATGGTATCCCTCACCTAATGTCAGGTACGCCACTAATCGACTAAACGTGGGCTCAATATTAGTGTCGTAAGGTTTCCATCCATAGCATTTTCCATAGCATCCATAGGAATTTTTTTAAAAGTTCAAAATAAATAATACTTATTTGTTATCAAGCTTAATCAAGTAAAGCTTCCTATACATCTTATACTTTTGGTTACTGATTTTAAAATAAATTAGATTAACAATAACGTTTTTAAATATTTTCCAAAATTCATTTATAAAATAAGTTGCTATTTTTAAAATTAAATTAATGTAATAGTTACAGTTTTTTAAATGAAAACATAATTTAATATATTTTAATGAATGTAAGCACTTTATTACAATTAATTTAATGATCTAATTATCAGTTATATTATATTCGAGATCAATTTACCTAAAATATGCATCTTTAAGTTTATAAACTGTTCATGATAGATAATTTAAAAGTAAAAGTCTTTTATTTAAAAAGTAAAAATAAGAAAACTAATAGTTATATCACCTTGGTTTATAATTAAAATTTTTCATTATTTATATTTCTTATTTTTATAAATATTGGAGTTTTCTATCAAAATGAAAATAATATTTATTCAATATATTAATTATTAAAATACAACAATTATAATGAAAGGTGCAATTCTTATACTCGAGTTTGCAGTTCCGTGGTTCGGCCACTTTTTTGTTGTGAACCCAACCCATATATTAATCGAATACCAAAAGTCAATCAGAAGTGCCGACACTTTGAAATTTATATAATTATTGCAAAAAATTTTCTTAAAAAATTTAAAACTGTAAAAAAAAGCTTAAAATTATTTAAAAATTATCTAAAATATTTAAATGTTAATGAAATGAAAGCGCAAACCAGTTATTTTATGATTTTTTATTAAGAAATATCAGATAATTTTTCAGGTATAAATAATGAGTTTAATAAATTAAAATATCATAATGAAAGGAAAATCTTATTTAAAAATTAAATTAACATATTATTTATTATCAAAATATAAAAGACTGTAACTTTTATTGATTTTTAAATATAAATAGGCAAATTTATTAATCACTTATTATTGGTAGTAAAGGCGTATTTGTTTTACAGGAATTTAATGCTAAACAAAATGAAATTATTAGGGTTCGATGATTGTCAAGATGCTCTTTGTGAATGTCATGATACCGTTTTTACATTATATATAAAGGGCTTGTCCGTACTTCAAATTTTTTTCTTTGAATTTGATGAAAATTGAAATGTTAATAAAGCTAATGTCGAGAAACAATAATCAGAAAGAATTTTGTTGATATTATGAAAAATATTGAGAAATTCTATTGAATATATACAGGATATGAATTGCCATAACATGAATGTTTTAAATGATATTTTCAAAATTATTTCACTATATGTTTTCAATATGTATGTAATTTTTAGTCAATGAGTTTCTATAGGTTTGAACACTTGGAACTGTCAAAATTCAATACTTACATATTTTGATCATCGATTACACCATGATGCCCTCGAGTAAGAGAATAACATATAGGGTGAATATTGATGCCCTTTCAATGATAAATAATAGTAAAGCTTTAAAGTTTCTCTCAATATTCTTGCACAATATCAACAAAAAATTTTCTGATTATTACTACTTAACATCAGCTCAATTAACCTGCCACAATTAACTGCAATTGAAGTACGAACAAACCCTTTTAACGTTCGCGAACCTAAATGTGCACAAGTTGAAATTTTAGCATAAATTTAATTCAAAATACAAAATTAAAAAAAATGAACTTGTTTTATAAAAGTCAATTATATGTGCAAGTTAAAACAATTAAATGATGACTGGCAACACTCCTCTTCTGTCTGCTTCCCGAACTTTAAACCCGACACCCGTCATAAGATTATGGAATTGCTCCCTAGGTTTTTTCTAATTTGTAACTTTATTCTAGTAACTAATTGTTTGATATTATTAGCGGCCCATCCATTTTCATACAATCTCCTGCTGAGTATAGCCCAGTATGTCTCGATTGGGCGGATTTGTGATACATTCGGCGGATTGAGTTCTTTGGGCATAAAATTTATATTCATTTTTTCATAGGCTTTAAGAGTTACTTTTGAATAGTGAGCAGAAGCTAAGTCTGGCCAAAACACATAGTTGTCATTTGAGTGGTATTTTTCAATAATTTTTCACTACATTTATGTAATAAGGTGTAGTATATATTTTCGTTTTACACCCACCCACCCAACCACCCACTCTATGCTTAAAAGGCAAGCTCTGGTAGGGAGTTCAAACCCCGGCAGTGCGAACTGCCCTTTAGCGCCGAGAGG
>JAQIXI010001682.1:0-12672 GCA_034700165.1 Galumnidae sp. Gr-Ori-00277 | reverse complement strand
CTAAACTTGGTCATTTTTAGTCCTATTTTCCTACCTAACTTTACTGTTTTTTAGCACTAGAAAGTATAGACTCTGGTAATCACTTATAGCTTCTGACAACAGTTACTGCTTTTGATTTATAGTGAGTTTCAACACTCAATACTCAATACTCGATACTCAACGGCTCAACAAAAATCAAGTTTTGGTTTTCGGCTCTTATTTTCTAATTAATAATAATCTAATCATAAATTCTTAGATTAAATTTCAATTCAAAAATCATTAAACAATCAAAAGATTATCACTAAATATTCATCGATTAAATAAACTCCGGTTTAAAATAATAGCAAAATATCAGTGAATGACTAAATAATGACTAAATTTATGAAATAAATTAAAGTTTAAATTTTAAACAAAAAAAACTGAGTTTTGAATAAAATCGAGAGAAAACTGAAAACTATTGCTTTGAATGAGTTTTCGGTCGACATCTCTGAGTGAATAATAGAGACGGAGAAGACCTCTACTCCACAAATGGATAATCTATTGTCAAAAAGTGGTTTTAAATTTTAGTTAAATTTAATTTTAAATGATTTTCAGTCAATAATTAATATCTGATCTCAGAATTGATTCAATTGTTTCACAATTTATTTAACAAAAAGATGTCATTTAAATAAGTATCTAAACATTCAAATAATAAATTAGTTTATTTAAAAATAATTGTTTATATCAAATATAATTGAATTTGTGATCAAATAATTGAAAAATTGTTTAATTCGTCCAAAACATTGATTTCAGCGAAAAGTGCTTTAAATTAATTAAATATATTTTGATCTCAAAATTGTGTTTAAAATTTGAGTTTATTTTCTAATCAGTGCTTAATTTTAATTCATTTTTAAAAATTATTTATAATTTAAAAATTAATACAAAATATTAATAAATAATTATCTGAAATCTATTGAATTATCGGTGAAAATGTCCCGAAATAATGAGAACCAAAATTTCAGTCAAACTTATAAAGTGAGTCCACACTCTTTTACTAAACTCTTTAATAAAGTTTGTATTAATTGTTGAACAGCTGGTGGTAGTGGGCGGGGGCGGTGTCGGCAAGTCTGCGCTCACCATTCAATTTATTCAAGTAATTATTTTTATTTATTTCATCCATGAAATCGATATAAAGTAGTAAATCATTTGTTTTTCAAATCAATTAAATATTTTATAAAATGAGCCGAAACTCTATCTTTTGGTTTCTTTCAGTCTTAACATACGATTTGTTTAACATTTTTTAGTCATATTTCGTCACTGATTACGACCCGACTATTGAAGACTCGTATACTAAACAGTGTGTTATCGATGATGTGGTCGCAAGACTTGATAGTAAGCAATCATTTTATATATTTTAATATTTGATAAAAGGAAATGTTTTACTATTAATACAAATGTTTGCAATAATTCTGAGAATATTTTATTCATTGATTTTTTTATTGGAATAATGTTTTGCTTTAATTCCTCTTAATTTTGTCAGTATTAGATACGGCGGGTCAGGAAGAGTTTAGGTATGTTATGGCGATCGCCAATTGAGTGCTTTAATCATTTTTTCAATTTCAGTGCAATGAGGGAACAATACATGCGTTCCGGAGAGGGATTTCTTTTAGTCTTCTCTTTGACCGATAGAAACAGTTTTGAAGAGATATTCAAATTTCATAAACAAATTCTTCGCGTCAAAGATCGCGACGAATTCCCGATGATGTTAGTCGCCAACAAATGCGATTTAGAGCACCAGCGAGTGGTCAGTTCCCTTATTTGCAAAGATTAGAATATCTTAAATCTATTGTCCGATAGATATCTCAGTCAGAAGTGCAACAATTGGGCCAACAATTAAAGATTCCATACCTGGAGTGCAGCGCAAAATTGCGAATGAATGTTGACGTTGCCTTTCACGACACCGTCAGACTCGTCAGGTCTCACATATATTTGCTTTACTTCTAATTATATTAATTATTTAATTATGATTTGAACAGAAGATTCCAACAAATGGAAAGACCACCGATCAGACCAATTAAAAAAAAGAAGTCTAAGAAAGGCTGTGAAATACTTTGATGGAACCAATTATTTCTTATTTTTGTGTCTTTGAAACAATATTTTGTCAATTCTTTTAAACTCATTTTATTTTTATCTGATTTTTTTTATAGAAAACATTTTCCAATTAGTTTTAAATAGAAGTGTATATAAAATGTTTATATTTAATAATCAAAATATTATCGTTTGAATAATTCAGTATTGAATGAAAGATGAGATTCCAATACTGTCTTCAATTAGAATATAATCTATTGATCTTTAATTGAATTTCGTGCCATTCAGTGCCTTAAATGTTATCGATTGAAAAATGGCTATATTTCTATTTTCAGTATTTATCGAAACATATTTTAATTATTATATAAGAGCTTTGCATTTAAATTACAATACTTTGCATATTATATGTTATTATTTCTCTATTTTTTCATTTCTGTTTCGATTCTGAATTTATTTTAATAATTAATTATCAAATGATTTATTGAAACGATTTTTATACAATTGAATCAATAAATGTTTTGTTTTAAATATTTTCCTCAAAATTGTAAACAAAAGCTTAAAATATTTTAAATTATTTTAAATAAAATTCAATTAAATATAAAACTATTGAGAGTTAAGAAAATTCCTATAAATGAAAGCTATCAAAAAAAGAGGGTTTTATGCAGGGATGGCGAAAGGGGGGTATTCCGGAATACCCCTTGGAGAGCAAAATTGGCAAAATACCCCCCCTAGGATTTTGAACCCTTAACATTAGCGTCTATGGACAAGCACTAGGTCTGTTCGAGATTTTTTGCTCTAGGGAGGAGTATACCCCCCTTGGGATCGAGACCTTTCGCCATCCCTGGTTTTATGTAAAGTCTATTAATTTGAATGTTAACCGAAAAAAACTTTAGGAGTAATTATTATACTCTGAACGCCCTTCTCTTTACTCATTAAAAGTCTAAACTTTCACTTTATTTGAAGGGGAGTTTGAAATCTTATTCAAACGATTGAGGGCTGAACCAAATGATTAACACTTCATTTTTTACTGAAAGTGTTTTGTTGTAAAAAACTGAATATAAAATAATTATTATTATTTTTGATCAAAATTTTCATTACATTATTGTTAAGAAAATTAAAATAAATTAGTATTCAATCGACTCATTCATTAGTCATGACTCATGACATCTATAGTTGGCATTGAATTTAAGTTTAACACGAAATTCATATCCAATTCAATGATGAGTTTTAAGAATATTTGAATTCGTTTGCCATCAAATGATTAAGTTTTTGGTTTTTGTGAGAAAATAGTAATTCTAAACAAAGATTTCAATGAATTCTTATATTATAAATATTAATATAAACGATGAAATATTAAACATGATCTAGATACTATTTAAAAAATCATGTTTTGATATTTATCGGTTATTCTCGATTCGGTCTTTAGTCGGATTAAAAGGTATTTGAAAGGTATTTGAAAGGTATTTGAAAGATGCAAAACCTTTTTGAATGCCTTAACAGAAATTAGTGTCGATTTAAATAAATGGGAAATACATCGGATTCTCAAATATTATATGTTTTGTAGAATTTCAACAAATTTTCATAATTCCCAGAGAGAGCCCACAAATTGTAAAACACATCAATTAATCATTGAATTTTTAACGAATAATCTCTTGGCATTACTTGTCTCAGTGAACTTTATTGTGAACTGAGCTAATACTATACCTATCTCTATCTCATTCTGTTCTCTCTCTCTCTCTCTCTCTCTCTCTCTCTCTCTCTCTCTCTCTCTCTCCCTCTCTCTCTCTCTCTCCCCTGAATTAATTTGTCTGCACTTTTAAAATTCAATGGATTCGATAAGAAATGTTTTCTTCATTAATTGGAAAATTGATATTTTGAAAAGTATTTCCTAAAAGATGATAGATATGAATGACGCTTACGATCGGTATCTCTACAATCGCTGCGATGTGTTTGTGTTCATAAACTTTAATAAGTTTTAGTAAACAAATACAAACTTTTGGAGAGTAAATAAAAAGTGACCCCAACCTCTCTTCTATGCCTATATCCTGACTAATCAATTGATTGATTGTCTCTCGAAATATACCTAATTTTGGTCAGAATAAACAAATACTGAACTCATGTTTTATATAGTAACTGATCTATAAAAACCTAAAAAAGCAATTAATTAAATTAAAAAAAGAAATTCTAAGAAAATAACTGAAATTATTTGCAAAAATATCGTTAATCTTCTGGTATTAGACATCAGTTTCTTTTTCATATAATGTAATACTAGTGGTAACTCTTTTACTCTTAATATTCAAATTAATAAATGATATCTCAAACCTTAATATGAATTAATTGTCTAAAATGTAATCGATTTGACTTTTGATTTATCTAAAACTTGAGATGAGCTTAAAAGTTGTATTGAGTCACTTCACAGAATTTGATTTATTGAGATTTCTCTGAAAAATCACTTTTCAGTATTAAATAAAGAGTAAAAGTTTTTAAGTGAATCATTAATTTCCACACATTTTAACCATTTATTGACTAATTTTGGAAAATTCTCCGAATTTCTAAAATTTAAAAAATTCGTTATATTATAAATTTAGGACTTTTTGAGGACTTTTTGAGGACTTTTTGAGGACTTTTTGAGGGCCCACTTCTTTTGACAAAATTTATTTCTTTTTTATCGAAAATTTATGTGTTATGATTAAATCCAAACTAGGACATATAAATTCAGTAGAAAGAGATGTTTAAGATGTAAAACTCGTCCACAATATTTAAGTGATGAAAAGACAGAATACTTATATAAACATAAAATACTTCATTTGTCTAAATTTGGACAAATCCACAAAAGTCTCTCTCTCTCTCTCTCTCTCTCTCTCTCTCTCTCTCTCTCTCTCTCTCTCCTCTTTTATTCTTTCACTTCTCTTATTTCAATAATTAATTAATTTTAATCACTTATTCATTAAGAGATTTGTTTCGATTAATTTTTAGTAGTCGTCTTCAAAACTAACATTTAATGAGTATTTTATGAATATTTCATTTTTAATCAAATTATTAATAAATGGTTGAGTTGTAAGTAAGGGAACCAAAATTGTAATTCAAGTTTTCAGAAGAACTCAAAAAACAATTAATAGGAAGAAATTATTGCTTTTTTAGTGACTTTAAAACTATATTTTCCAAAAAAAGTATGAATTCATTCAGTTATTATACAATCGTTAGTCCAGTCGTGAATAGTATTGGTTTGAGAGTTTGTCGGCTCCGCTTAAAATCCAGTATTTGGCGATCCGTCTGGTGTTCTCGTTTATGCCGTTATGTCAGTTATGGTTTCAGTATATGTGACCACCAGTTCTCCCAAAACTTATTTTAATCGCGAAAAACCTGTAAACTCAGAGCCCTAAAACTGTATACACTCTATAACTGCAGTACTTTTGTTGAGTGTTTACAATAAAAGCAATAATTATAGGTCTCTCCAAAAGTGCCAAAACTTTATAGATTAGATTCGCGCCATTCTTTTATTCATTTAATTCAGTTTTAATGAAATTGATTTAATTGATATATCAGTCCATCAATCAAATGATATATGAACATGGTTATTAATTCAACTGCTTTCAGAAACAGAAGTCTAAAAATTGTTGTCTTGGGTTCGTCTCAATCGGGCAAATCTGGTGAGTAATTGTCTTATTATTTGATGATATAAGTGATGGTCATTCTATTGGATTAAGAGTTACTCTTAATTTTAATCCCAAAAGTGTTATATTTGTGTCCCAATGACCTAATCTTTGAAACATAATTTCAGTGTTGAATATATTCTAAATTCTGTACTAAACTCTTATCTCATAAAACTCACAAAAAATGGTTATTTTATTTTAATTTCTAAAATTTTCATAAAATTTAGGTTTTAAAGTAAATAATTTATGCGACTCTTATATTATAATTTAAAAACTTATAATCAAATAATAAGTTCTTCACAATTATTATATCATTTGTAATAATCGAGAAATAAAAAAGATTTGAATTCGAATTTATTTAATATTTTCAAAACAAATAAATTGAATACAATTTTATTAAATAATTTATTTGCAAATATTGTGTTTTAATTAATATTCACGTTTTGACTCTTTTTCTTTGCTTAATATCTCAAATGTTTGATGAATGGATAGAACCAAATGTTTTAACTCATCAAACATTTCAATAGAATTAATTGCTTTAGATTTGCGATTAAAGTTTTAATTCCTTTATTAGTTCTATGACAATCAATTTGACATGCTAAATTATTAGCTTGAGTGTTGCTAATAAACAATTGAAATTCAAGATGATTGAGTAAATTACCTAGATTACATGACATTTCAATTTAATATAATTGTAGACTAATAATAAAAAATGACTTATTTTATGATTTAAATTATTTTTAAATATTGAATTTGTTTTAATTATTTACCCAAAACTTGAAACGATTGAAAATTTTTGTTCACTTTTTTTTATTAAGATTTGATAATAAATTTTAAAAATATTTACTCAAATAATTTAAAAATCAAATAATTTAAGAATAATATAAATGTTTGTCAAGATTTTAGAAAATATAATCTCTAAAATAGTTTATGTAATTTGTTTTATGTGTTAAAATGGTTTTTACTCGAGTATTGTTCTCTAAAAATTGTATTTTAGAAAAATTATTGTTTGTCTGTCCATTGCTTCAGGGCTTTACTCAATCACCCAATTATTATTGAGCGCACAGAACCCATAAGAGATTGTAGTTTAGAGTATAACTGATGAGACAGGTCTGCACTCTTTGTCTGTTCAACAGATGGATATCTAATTATATGTTTTAAAAGGAAAATTGTTAAACACATTCAACGCGTTTTAAAAGAGATAATTGTCGACTAAAGCAATACTTTGTTAAGTCATCCACTCATTAACACAAACCTATTGTAGGAATTTCTATTACTTTCAAAGTTTATGTTTTGCTCTTAGCTGTCAAAATGTTCTTGATCATTTCTTAGATATTAATTCACTTTAAACTTTTATATAGAGTTTATCTTAATTTTGTCCGAATTTTCTAAAATTATTTAAGAAAAGTTCAAAAATTATTAAAAATATTTTCTCATTAATTAAATTCAAAATATATTTAATTATTAATTGAATATAAATTTTATCTTTTAAATGAGTAATCTAGTTAAAACTCAATTTAATGTTCTCAATGTTTAAGTTGGAAAGAATTGCAAAATAGTGCCATTCCTTTAAAAGACCTTGATCAGTACTTTTAAAAATATATTTGTTTAACTATGGGAAGGGCTAAACCCATATTCACCGGATTCTCTACTATTAAATCCTCCAAATTTGGCAATAAATACAATAATTTCCTATTAAATAATTTAACAAGTTAATTCTGTTAGATTTATTAATATTTTCTATTAAAATTATAAATTCAAACTTATATTATATATAATTCAAAAAAATCAAATTTTTTAGTATTGATTTTTTAGAACTCGTTTTATAATGAAATTCAATTTATTTTTATTATGAAAAGTGATTTCATTTTTTACCGAAATATAGCGGTGACGGTCCGGTTCCTCACCAAAAGGTATATAAGCGAATACAGTTCGAGCAAAGGTAAGACACTTTTACTTTTAAAATAATTCAAATTAATTGAATTCTAAGTAAATCTATTAATCTCTCGATTAATAATTTTAATTAATTGATATTTTAGTGAAAAAAGTGTTATGAAAATTAATAGTCTGTCACTTGAAGACAATATCCATAATTAGAGCTAAGAGTTGGCCCAAAGCAATGTTTTGAATCCCAATATCGTACCGATTCTTAATACAAGTTTTACCACTAAATCAGTTCATCGACCGATTGAATGAACGGCAAAAGCCAACAAACTTATAGATAACACAAATTATTAAAACATTCAAAAGTGAGAGTTTATTACTTTATAGTTCAATACGAAACAAGTCGAGTACATTTACCCTTTAATCAAGAAGTTGAACGAATTTCTTCCAATTGGAAAGACTTTAAGAGTGATTTTGAATGTCAGTGCCGTTCAAAGAATTCAATCAATTATTGAATAGTTCTGACATTAACTTTAGTTTTATATAATCGCTATAATAAAGGGATAAAACGCATCAAATGTTTTCAATAACCGAATCGATTACTATTTAGAAAAAAAAATTTAATTTTGCATTAAATCAATCATTAGATTCGGCGTAACTTTTTTTGAAATTTTTTATGCTTTTCAAGAATCCGTCAATTATAGCATACATTTGAACTTGGCAATGCAAAATTACCTTGTTCTCTGAATAAATTTTAGATGTAGTGACTCATTGCATACAAAACTATAACTTTAAGACGAGAAACAATTTAAATCTCAACCATTAAATGCAAAGTTTATGCTTTATGTCTGAGGCTAACAAAATTAACTAGCATAAATAGAAATAACTTTACAATTTTTTAAACTTACTCTTATGCTTATCATTCTATCACTTCATTTCATATTTTTTTAAAATTGTTATCAGTTTTTGAATGATATTTATTTAATTTGATATAAAATTTTCTTAAAAATGAAAAGAAGTTTTGATATCAAATAAACCGAAAATATTTCTCAAATTATCAGATCTTTATTTTTTTACATTTATGTCAACAGATTTCTTATACACCCATACCGTAAAGTTTGGCGATAATATCATTGAAATAGAAATATTGGATACTTCCAGCTGTAAGGTATGGCCATAATTTGCTTTAATTTGTTGACTAACCATTCAATCAATTTTAATTTAGAGTTATTTTTGAATTATTTTAAATTAATTAAAACTTTTAAAGCATTAAAAAAAAGATTTATTTTAGTTTTAAATTTTATTAATGATTTGGGAATCAACAGAATGTTCAGTGTCTTTACGATCACATCAATTGGGGAAATGCTTTTGTAATCGTCTATTCTGTTTGCGACCAAAAAAGTTTTATCCATTCAAGAGATTTACTCGAAACAATATCCGTGTTAAAAGAGGCGGGTAATTGTCCTGTTCTTCTTTTGGGCAATAAAACAGATTTAGCAGAAATCGCTCGACAGGTAAACATTGTTTCGACTCTTTTTATGCGAAAAAATTTCTTATTTTTGTTGACTTTAAAACTAATTTAATTAAAATAATTAAAGGTTGACGTCAGTGATGGCCAACAGATGAGTTCGCAATATAAGTGTCACTTCCATGAAGTGTCTGCGGCTGAGAGTAGTGTCGGTGTTTGTCTCGCATTTCAAAGTCTGATAAGAGAAGTCTTACCCGCACTAACCCTCACAAGTTTGCCGACAGTTCGACGCAAAACCAGTTCAGTCAATACGGTTTCAAAAATGATTGGAATGGTTTTCGGCAAAAATACTAAAAGCGATCGAAACGGCAAAAAGAAATCCCTTTCGATATAAAAGTTAAAGTTTTTTATTCTATTTTTATATTTCGTTAAAATATTTGTAAATATATTTATATATTTCTAAAATTATTTAACTTTTGTTTATTAATAAATCGATTGAAAAAATATTTGATATTTTCTCATATTGATTACCTTGCATCTTTAATTTTGGCATCTATTAACTTCATTGCTAACTGTTCATTTAAAATAAAAACAACAAGGTTATTTACTTATATTTTAAGCACAAGATTTTTCTGAATTCCTCTTAAAATAACAAAAAGGTTATTCTTTCTCTTTAATAACTTAACAAGAATATTATCTTAAATATTTAATATTATTCATATTTTTCTTTTTTAATTAAAATCCAAAATGTGCTGCCTCACAAATTTATTCTAAAAACCAAATATAACTTTATATTAGACCTTACATGGTACAATGTAAATGTACTAGGTAAATTAAACTAAAAATTTTGATTTTACTTTTCGTACACATTTAGTCATAAATTAAAAATTCAAATAATAAACTAAAATCAAAATAATTATATTCAGTGCAAAGAGAAAAATGTACTCAAAATCACTTAAAATCCAGAATTGATCTCAAATTTACTGTAAAATATATTTTCATTAATTTTTCTTTAATATTACTTTCGTTGTCGTAAATTATATAATAAATAATTGTTTGATTCAATGACTTAAAGCAAAAAAAAGTATAAAAATAATTTGTTTTCTATAAATAATGAAATCAAAAACAAATAAATGTATTAAATGGTTCCCATCGGAGGTAAACCCAATTCTTCGAAGATATGCGCCAATGGGTTGGGATCTGCGACTCTATTCTGAGTATTAATTCTTCTATAATTAAATCCGTGATTTTCTTCAATAGTAGTGCTCTGAAAACAGCACAAAGGCGTGCAATACATAGATTTCTTAGCGCACCGGCACTCAAGACAATTATTAGAAGCGACTCCGATTGTTTCACCGGTAAAATAGGCGATCCCTCGGATAACACAATCGGCGCGAACCATACCAGAACCCAATTTTCGGGATCCCCTTTGCTTTACATAAACAGTTGCGTTGCGTTCGGGAATCGCTAGAAATGAAAAAAAGCAAAAAATTAATTTCAAAATAAACATAAAGTTTAGTCTAAAATACAATTTTAATAATAATAATTATTATAAGTTTTACATTCGTTCCACTAATTCTAAGTTATAATAAATATGTATTTTATAAGAAGTTTGTTCAAGGTAAAACTGAATAAACAAAAAAAGAAGAATATTAAGAGTGTTTAGTATTCTTTAGATATGATTAAAGACTAGATTTAACGCATGAAAGCAAATAAATGGATAGAAAACAAGGAAAACGTACGACAATTATAAAGTGAGGGATTGCAAACTCCTGGGTATTGGATTACTGCACAGCCTTCAGGAGGTGGCGGACAGCTCTGCCAAAAGCATTGGACAGAACCCCTGACGCAAACACAGATATGACACGGATTTCTTCTCACTATTTTTTGTCCGGACATATAATTAACTCCTCGAAAAAAACAGGACTTTTTTGAAGTCAAATATTTGTAAATAACTTTCGTTTCTAATAATAAAAATAAAATTCAGTCAATGTTTGAGTAAAATTGAAGTGAATAACCGTTTGGTTGAAAATAAGATCCATTATTGGTATCATTGAATGAAAGCGTTAATTCAATAAATGATAAGAAATATGAAATATTAATGAAAACAAAAACAAAACAAAAGTAAAAACTTCTCATTTTGTTTGCAAACTCTTCAGTAGATTCTCAACGAATACTTGGATTCAGTTGAAGAGCTCAACGCTTAGACGCCTGAGTGACAGATCTCTGCCTAAACCATTAACAATGGGTATTGTCTAAGAGCATAACACGAACCTGATTCTGATTACTAATAAAAAACATTCATTCAATAACTTATCGACTTCTAGTCTTTCATCTTTTTATGTGCTTAGAATACCAATTAAAATAATTTCAACTTGACTTCAATTGACCCCTCATTTTACCATCAACTTTCCTATGCCATTCCTCTACTATTCCTATGCTATTCCTGTGCCATTCCTTTTCAATTCCTGTGCCATTCCTACACCATGGTACAAAAGCTATGACAACGTATAGCTTACGAGAAATATATCCATACATTTATTTTCATTATTTTTTTAATTCTCTTATTATATCTATTATTCCGTTCCTTTAAATAAACCCCAAATATTCTTCATTAAATTTCCAAACTTTAATGAGTTTTTTGTTAATTAATAGTACAAAACACAGAAAAACCAAACTTTTGGCCTAATTTTCAGTGTTTTCTTATATATTTCGGGTTTAATCGAAGAAAAATTTATTGAAAATATAAAAAATTAATTAAATGTTGAGATTTATTGAAATTTAGCGCAAATCATACCATTGGCTGAGGTTTGAGAGTCATGTGATTTGACAATAAATAAAATGTAAATAGATTTTAGTCGCAATTCATTACTTAATTGTAATAATTATTGCCTTAAATTAATACAAAAGTTATTAAATTAAATCTAAATAATGGCATCACTTTTGAGGACATCTTTAAATCGATTGGATTTGTTTCGACTCAAAAGTTTTAACTCAAATAAAGTGGCGTTAATTGCAGTCAGAAATTGTATTCAATTTTTTATTTATTTAAGAAATGAATGAATTAATTGATTTAATGTCCAAAAGGCGGTTGGATTAGGGACTGGAAACCCGGACCATATCCTAAGACTAAAGAGGAGAGGGAGGCGGCCGCCAAAAAGTATAATCTAATCCCTGAAGATTACGAACCCTATCCGGAGGGCACTGGAACTGGTGATTATCCGAAACTACCGCCAGTGGGTCAGGACATTAGAGATCCTTATGAAGACCTCGATTATCATTACCACAGAAGAAATTTTGGAGAAACGGTTTCTCTCCGTTTTGTTTAATTGATTTTTTGAATGTCTTATTCTTAACGATTAGTTGCATCGCGAGTATGAAGTTTATACCTCCGATCGACACAATCCTAATGAAGAACTCAGATATAGTCCGTATGTCTCTCTTCTCACTCTTTAAATATAATCTTTAATTTAATTGATTTATATTTATATTTATAGCCTAACAATGATTTTCGTATTTTTGGGAACTTTTACCGCATTTTTTGCGTTTACTTTTATTGACTACTATTTCGATCTGAGAAATTCGTGGCCAGTCGTAAGTTATCATTGAATTAGTGAGTGG
>JAQIXI010001681.1:0-12690 GCA_034700165.1 Galumnidae sp. Gr-Ori-00277 | reverse complement strand
TTTATAATCTATTTACTTTTTATTACTTTTAATAGAATTGGAATATTCAGAGAGAGTGGTATTTATGAATATCTATTAAAAGTTCATATGAATCCAAAAAGAGTTGGTTCGGACATCGGAGAAGAAGTATTTGTTGAAAATGAATTTACAGATATTTCATTTGAACAAGTTAAAGGATTATTCACTTTATATTTACCTTGTATATGTTTATCAATTTTCCTATGTATTGCAGAAATATATTATTTCTTGGCTTATAATTAATTTGTCTCATATTCTTATATAGGCCCGAGTTTGAGGACAACAACAAAATATATATTAAATACTTTTTATTGAATATATTGAATATATTTAATATTCATTGAAAGAGAGCACACAATAACACCGAACTGCATATCAAGGTTATATAATATTAAGTCCATGCATATAAAGAATGAGTGAGCGGCACAAACACATAAATTTTTTTGTATAACAAATTCCTTTTACAAATATATTGCCTACAATACACCCACTTTTTTAAGAAAAATTAATTTCATTCAAATAAGATAATTAAAGGTAAAAAATAAGAATTAAATACAAATCCATGGCAACATATAAGTAACCCGTTAATATTCAAAGAAATATTTTTCCGTTACTAGCAAAAGACCTCCCTGTCCCCTCCCGTTACTAATAAAAAGAATGGTCTCTAGAGAGCCACAAGCCTCCCTGTCCTTTCCTTTACTAGCATAAGGCTATATGTTACCCGTTAATATTCAAAGAAATATTTTTCCGTTACTAATAAAAAGAATGGTCTCTAGAGAGCCACAAGCCTCACTGTCCTCTCCATTACTAGCAAAAAGAGTCTAAATTAGCCGTTAATATTCAAAGAAATATTTACCTTTTACTAGCAAAAGGGTGAATATTACCCGTTAATCTCCAAATAGCTAGTCCCCGTTGCAAGCAAAAAGCCGGGGGGCGGGTGGGTGTGTGGGTGGGGGAAAAACGATTCTATATACTACCTTTACACTGTAAATGTAGTGAAAAATTGCTTGATAAATTATTAGTTATACTCTATTATAGTTTTGAAAATATATTAACCTGTTTCTTTTTTTCTATGAGGAATTGTCAATATTATATTTTAAAAATATTACTAATTTAAGTTTTATATTGAAAAAGTAAAATCAAGTTTATGCCAACTAATTATTTTAGTGGAAAAACATTTTTAATTTACAATAAAAAGGATAAATTATTAAATTATGTAATAAATTTGTTTTAACTATATAGAACTTGTTTAGGAAATTTTTAAAAATTAAATTTCAATTTAAACTTAAAAATAGAAAATTTAAACAAGATTCTCTTAAACCATCAAATAAAATAAAATTTCATTTTATATGAAAGAAATGTCTTACTTTAATAAATATATTTTCTAATTTGTTCTGTGACACAGTTTTGGTCGTCAGTTAGAGTTACCAGCTATATCTCAAGAACAAACCTTGTTTAAATGAGATTTAAATAGTTTTTAATACTACATTTTGTAGAATAATATTGAATTAATTTTGAAAATAAATAATTTATATTTTTATTATTACTAAAAATAATACAAATTATTATTTGAAATATTCAATATTGGATTTATAAAAAAAACTAATAGCTTTTATTGACAAAAATCATTTTTAGTAAAAATGGTGACTTATTAACTAAAGAATTTTAAAAAATTTTAAATAATTATCTTTTAAAAATTTGATATAATTTAGATCCATTCAATAAATTTTTAATATTTGATTAATTTGAATTGTAATTTGCATCTTAATTATAGTTATAAAATATTTTTAAAAGTACTAATATGCCATTAAATTTACATTTAACAGGAATTATTTCTTTCCACTACATTTACGAAGATTTATCAATAAAATTAGGTACCATGTACTTTAAAATATTTTTAATATATTTCTTAAATAATTAATTTATTGCTAATAAATTTTATATTAGTGAACGAGTAGGTGAGTTTTAAATAGATTTGTGTAATCATGGATTAGTGTACGGGTAATTTTAAAATCATTTAAAAATTTTATTATTGCTTACATTAAAATTAAAACTTATTAAATTAGAATTTATATTTAATTTAAATTTTTAAAATGAATTTTTAGAATGAAATTTTTATTCACACCGAAACCAAAAATTTAATTATTTATTTTTTATCAATTTTAACACAAAATATTAACTAAATTACACTTAATAGAAATTTTATTATTTTTACAAAGAATATGGTAAAATATTTTAAAAAATATAATCTAGTTATATTTCAATTTTTATTTGAATATCTAATGTTTTATCAATTTATTTGCTTATTTCAATCAGATTTTTTGATAAATAAAAATTAAAATTAAAATGAGATAAACATTTATTGTCATTTATGTCTGAATTCACAAAAATTTTGAGGTTTGGTAGCATTTTATATGAAAAGGACGGTGATGATTATCATGGGGTATCCAAAAACAATTTGCTATATAGTACTCCTCCTAAAGCATTGGGGAAAAAATTATCAAGGGACCGTCAATGATATGCCTTCAATGAAAGAGGAATAAATCGAATATATTATTTTTAATTTTAAAATAAATATGCAGTTTGTTTTTGATAAATTTATTTCTCATAAACAATAACCTCTCATTTAAGTATTTGCAAACTTATTAAATAAAACAGCAATTTATATCAAAAATATAATGGGTTAAAATAAAAAAAATTAAATTATAAAGAAGGATGGCTGTTTCGGTACCAGCTGGAAACAGGGATGCTCTGGGTCTTTGATGACAGGGGGGGTATGGTTCAAAATTTTCCGAAAAGACATGGGGAGTATCCCTAAAAATTTTCACAGGGGGAATAGGGGGAGGTATTTTAAAAATCACAAAAATCGCTATAAATTCACTCCTAGGTAGTTTTTTAGGTGTTTTTCTTCATATATGCATGTATTACATTCATATTTAACAATAATTATATAAATAATAGCTAAAAACTAACAATTATTGACAAAAAATGAATTTTTGAAAACCAGAAAACTATAAGTCTTAGAAATATTGAAGTAAAAAAAATTTTAATCTAAAAACTGTAATTTTAACGCTATTATGCATTTCTATTATGTTTTCTGTTGTTTTTATTATTAATTACAGCTCTTTTACTCATTTTTTCGTTGATTTTATTCCTTTTTTCGCTATTTTTTCTTCGATTTTTCTCTTCTCCTTGGGGGGGGGGGGGGGTATCCGAATTTTCGAGACAGGGGGGTATTTGGCCTATATTCCCCTGTAAGCATCCCTGGCTGGAAACAGGAATTTTTTGTTTGCAATCGATAGAGGACATTGAGCTGAACTCAAAAATATAAAAATATTTAGGAAATGTTATAAAGTTCACCCGCTAGAGGGCGCCAAAGTAAGAATTTTCAACTATGAATTTTTCCCTTATGAGATATGTAATCCCAATAGAGAATCGAATGGAATAGGTCTTTATCTCTTGCAACAAAAACTTTTTGAGATATAAATGTTTTTTGGTTTAATCGATCAAAACTCAGTCAGGTCTTCAAAAGTTTTCAACTTTTTGATTTTTTATTTTCATTAATTGTTATACTTAATCAAAAATCAATAGCAGTCTAATTCATCAATTAGGTGAAAAAATTACACTTAAAAATTGAATTTAAAACCTTTAAATTTTTAAAAATCGTTCTATTTCACAAACTATTAATGATAGAACATTTTGGACAACAGCATTCGAATCAGTATACGCATTTAAGTCCGAAAATATACTATATTGATTTTCATTTTCTGGCTTTGACCCCCTCTAGCGGCTGAACCATATAAGTTATCAAAAATATTTTTACATAATCAAGTTCAGTTTGATGTCCTCTATCAAATGCGTATAAAAAATTTTAGGTGCCAGCTGGTACCTTTAGAAGCAGAGGGGCAGCCATCTTACACTTTGTTTTAAAAATAGTTTTGACTGCATTTAGTGATAAAATCCTTTGTTTCCTTTATTTAATATATTATAATTTTCAATGACATTTCATGATTGGGATAACTTACATAAATTACCCCCCCCCCTTTGGATAGCAAAATATCTGTAAATAATAAGAAAAAGCAAAGAAAACTACAAAAATTGCGTAAAATTTACAGTTTTAGAGTGAATTTTTCGTAAATTTTTGTGAAAAAAGTCATTTTTTGTCAAAAATTCTTAGTTTTTTTTGCTTCAAAAGTGATCTATTATTATAAATTCATTAAAAGGTTATATCATTATCAAATAGGTTTTTGAAATTAATTAAAACTTGTCTTATTTTTATAAAGCAAATCCCCATGATAATGTTAACCATATTTTATATACATCTACCTATAATAAATAAAGAAATATTATTAAACTTAATAAAATTTTAAACAATATCTTTGAAAATGAGGTGTTAATTATTGATATGGAACTCATATATTTTGTCAATAAGAGACTTTAAAAATAATTTCCTAGATGTATTCACCCAAAACATAATTGCTGCTTTAAATTTAAAATTTATATTTAATTTAAATTTTTAAAATGAATACATTTTATTCAAATTAAAATCCAAAAAATATTTTAATTTTTTTTTATTAATTTTAACAGAAAATTATAACATAATTACAGTTAATAAAAATTATGCTATTTTTAAAAAATATGACAAATTATCTAAAAAATATAATCTAGTTATTTTTAATTCAAAATTTGAATATCTAAGACATTTAATACCCAGTTAAATATTAAAATAATAAAACAAACTGCGATTTGTAGATCAAAGAAAAAGGAAATAATTGGTTAAACTATAAGAAATTAAATGATAAATTTACAGTTGGTTTTCATAGGGACGTAATTTTAAAACAAGGGGAGTGAGTCAGTACTATAAGTCATATGGCTCTATGACTGACTGTCAACTATTTCCCAACTATGGGTCAAATGAGCCAATAAATGAAATATTTCATTCATTAACCAATACCTCAAACCTCATTATCAGTTGAACCCTCGCTTATAAGCAGACATTTAATTCCCAGTTAAACATGAAAATAATAAAATTTGTAGCATTTTGTAGACCACACAATTATAAATGAAATAAATGGTTAAACTAAAAAAATTAAATGATAAATTTACAGCTTGTTTTCAAAATATTTATGACTTTAAAAATTGATTTAATTAATTTATTTTAATTATATAGAATTATTTATAAATTATATAGCATTTAATATATTTAGAAAAATATGAAAAAATAAAATAAACTAGTAAATTTTAGTTAAATTTATTTTTTGTTGCAATTAAATATCAGAAAATGATATTTAAGTTAAATCAATTTATCTTAACTTGAAATTATTAATGATATTAGTGAAAAATATTTTATTCATGGAAATAATTTTTGATGATGTTTTAAAAATATACTAGCAAAATAGATATCAGATCAATATTAAATTTGTAACATTTAAAATTTAAATTGTTTTTGCTAATATATTTTATTTCAATTAAAAATAAAATACATAATTTCAAATAATATTTTAATAACTTTTATTAACTTTAATTCGTTTATAATTAGTTTTTCAAATTAATCAAATGTAAGAAATAAATATAAATGGTTGATAAGTGCATATTTATTTATTTATTGGAAAATTACTTTATTAATTTAAGGAAAGTTGGTTTATTTAATATTAAAATCTTTTTTTGTACTAAAATAATTAAATAGCCTAAATTCAAAAGGTTTTAATTAAATAATAGTAAGTAAGAAGAATATAATAAAAAGCTAAAGTGGTCCTTTATAATGTAACTAGAATATATAGTCTTTATAAAAAATTTGATGTGAAATAACGTTTTAATAATTTTTTTAATTAACTTTTAATCAAATGGTAAACAAATAAATTTTTTAAACTGTAATTTATATAAACTAAAATATATAATTAAAATTAACAATGGAACAATTAATTTATTTGAATTCAGACGGTCTTCATTTTTCATTTCAAAAATTTAAATTGAAATCAAATTGTGTTACATATAAATTCTTATTCGATTTTTATTTTAGATTAAATACTTAATCTATTTCTGAATAAATATTTTTTTAACTGTTTATTTTTCTAAATAAATAAAAATTTGAAATATTAAAAACTGTAATTTTAACTCTAATTTTGAATAATATTATCATTAAAAAATTTTAATTGACTATTACATCAGTTTATTTTGTCTAAGGGTATTTTTAAGTTGGAAAGTAATAAATCTAAATAATAATATCTATTTATCAGTTAATATGAACAGAAAACTATTATTCAATTACAGTTAATAAATGTTAATTTTATATAAATAATTTATATGGTTAAGAAACAATTTATCTAATTTTATATCATTAAAATTATATGAATAATAATCATTGAATTTATTCTTTTTATTTAATGGGATTATAAACCTTTATTACTCTATTGATATTAATTTAAATATAAAAGTTATTCACAGGTGTTAACCAAATAAAAAACATTTCAAACGATATAATTAATCAAATTATATCACATAAACTTATGAATTTTTAGAAAAGAGAGATAGAGAGGGAGGGAGGGAGACGGTGGGAGACGGAGGGAGAGGGAAGGAGAGTGAAAGAGAAGCAAAGATTTCTCAAACAATACGTAACTCTTTATTTGTTAAGAAGTATTAAGATATAAGTAAAGTCCAAAATATCATAGTTTAACAGATATTAAATTAATATTATTAATTTAGCAATTTAATTAGGCACTTTAATTTCCAGGATACAATCTGATAAAATCATAAATTTTTTTTATAAATTTTATGTTTTTTATAAATTAATTTATATGCTTGATGCTATAATGTTGCATGCATCATGTTTCTAATATGTAATAATGATTACCGTAGATGTAAACAAGGCAATAAAAGGACCGATACATTAGACTTAATAGGGATCAATAGGTTTTGCGCAACTTTTTATTCAAATTTTCTTATGATATATCACTGATATAACATTTTTAAAGAAACTTCTTAAACGGTGAAAATCAGTACTATAATAGTTTTAATGAAATTTTTTACTCATTGAAACGAACAGAAAATCATTTACCACTTTTCTGTTGAACGCCTAGTCATCAAGATTTTGGCTTCTGAATTTTCCCAAATTGACTTTTTTCGAAATTAAAAATGACAAAATTAAAAAAATAGAATAACCATCTTTTAGAGCATCAGAAATTCTCTAAAAATATATCAACCATTTTATATCAGTGGCCGACTTCGGGTAATTTCGCGTGTTTTTTAAATTATGCGCCTATTGATAAGGTGACCCATAAATTTTATGTGAATGTTATTTATGTACATGTATATTTTAATAATTTTAATAAATTGCTTAAAAACAATTTTTCACTATAGTTCATATAAAAATTATTAATATTTTCCAATTAAAAATGCAAAAAACACTTTTTAGGTGCCCTATCAATGTACTAACCCAAAAATTTACTTTAACAACTATGATTATTACTTATCTAGTATCGCTTAACATATCTAAATATACTAAATATTAAATGCTATAAATTCCTTATTTATTATTTCGGATTCTAAACATATATAACTGCTGTGTTGCCATGTTCTATCATCCCTCAATATCACTCGAGTATCGATGAAATATTATTCTAATTTCAGTTATTAAATAAAGTTATTATAAATAAATATAGATTTGTGTCTCATTATAACAAAAACTACTAAATCACTGGTCGGATGACTACAATATAATAATTATTTCAAAATTTAGTTTTACTGTTAAGTGTTTTATTGTATTTACTTTAACTACTTTTGTGAAATTCTAATTGAGTTGAGGTCAGTTTAGAATAAAAGGTAAGATTATTTCATTTATGCCATCCTTTATTTAGGGTATACAAGATGCTAATTATATTTATCATGTTTATTTAATTAATTTTTGTACAGATTATTAAAAATGGATAACATTTTAAGTTTAATAACATCATATTGTAATAATGAAATTGAATTGACCGAGAGCATTAACCAGATAAATAAAATACTTATTGATTTGCCCATAATATCTGAACAATTTATAGAATTGGTTCTGTTGAATCTACCCTGCTCAACTAATTGCAAAGATGTTTTTGAATATTTTAAGATGTGGTTTATTGAAACTGTAGGCCAAAAATATAAAAAGTATGACCAAGTTTATTTATACTATTTCTATGGATACCTTCACCAGACCTTTGGATTATACTTGGTGAAAAATAATGAATTAATAGAATCAGCCGAACAAATTCATAACGCATTGCAATATTATTTGAGAACAAATATATTTTCTGTCAAAGATTTTATTGAATTTAACGATAAAATTCACAGTGTTTACGAAATAAGCAAGCTCAAACTATATAATGATGATATAACAAAGTTAAACTATTTATCTAATATTTTATCATTTGACCAAGAGACGGTAAATCAATTAAAATCCTGGTTGTATATACAAATATTCGCAGCATATGAAATATATGAAGATAACATTGTTATTTACCATGATGAATATACTATTTATAAGTTATATCTCTTTGGTCTATTAAATAATAAATCGGAACCTGCTCAAATTGAAAGAGCAATTAAGTTATATTCGTTGTGCTTTGAATTATTCATTAATAAGGAATCTGAAAACCAATATATGAACTTTTCATTTAAATGGCTTAAGCTTATAGCCTATCAATTGGCTGTTTTGCACCCTGCAAGTTATATAAGAGTTTTTGATAAGATATTCCTGGATTACCACATTATGATGTCACTAGCAGAAGTAACTGTTGACACTCAATTGGCCTTTTCTTCAATGCGGTTTTACTGTGCAATGTGTTATTTTAACCAAGGTAATTTGGAGCAAGGCAATGAGTTCATACTGCAAAATATTGATTTATTGAAAAATATAGAAATAATTGACACTGATGATATGTCAATTTACAAGACAATCTTAATAAAAAAATATTTGATTAATTGTTACCTTACCATAAATGATAAGAATATACATAATGAACTAGTTTTTGATTTATATTTTTATCTTTTAAACTTGCCAAATAGAGAATATGGAAGTGATCTAAGTTATGTTATAGGGTCAGCATATTATGCAATCACTAATTTGTTCTGTAGCAAAATGTCGACTCCTTGGAGAAATTTTAATATTGCATTTGTTGTAACAGCAATGTCTTTTTTTAATTTTGATCCCTTCAATTTAAATGCATTTATAAATAAACTTGCTTCATTTAAAATATTATCAAAAACTGAAATTAAAGATGTATTAAATTATTTAATCCAAGATGATCACTTAAATGATCAAAGAAATGACAGTTTCAATGTTGAAAGTCAATCTTATTTTATACAAACAAAAATCTTCCTGGTTATTAATTTAAAGCAGGCACTCAAGTATTTCAAAATTTGTTCGAATGATTATATGCAAACATTAATAACACGTGATTTGGTTGATATGGTTTCTCAGTCGACTTTAATAATACCTACTTTAAACTCTAATAAATTAAGCAAGGAAGTCAAAGAGTATATTCAACAATATAAGTGTTCTTTAAAACTGTTTAAAAAGTCTATTGGTTTTGAAAATGATAAAATAACCAAGGAGAATATTAATGATTTTATAGAAAAAATAACGAATAAGTTAATAATGCTTTCGTTTAGATATAATGATTGGTTTGACAATAATAATAACGTTGTTTTTATCAAGGATTTTCTTGAATTGTTTCCAAGATATGCCATATCTGATGGCGAACACACATTGTGTGAGTTATATATTGTTAGAGTAATAGAAATATTTGAACCTCAAGAAAAATTTAGTGAATACATTATAGAAATGCATTTTCTTCGAGGTAAATTAAATTAATTGAATGAAGATTTATTTTGTGATATTAATTTATTCTTAAATATTCTTGCAGGAATTAATTTTTATCTAGGAAAACAATATGAACAACTACTTCTTCTCTACGATATCCTAAGTGAACAAATGTTTGAAAAAATGTTTAAAGTTCTTTATTATGGTATTTTGTTTGCAAAGGTAATTTATGAGTCATATCTAAATTTAAAAATGAAAAATGAAGCAGAACAATTTTTGGCAAAATGCAAGACTATTGCTAATGAAAGTAATAGTGATAACTTAAGCACAAAAATATTAAAAACAGATTTCAGAATTCAAATAGATTATTTATTAATTGACATCTATTTGAAACTTGGTCGTATGGACAAAGCAATAGAATATTCAAAGAATATTGTAATAAATTATGATGAGATTAAAATTTGGAATATCCAAGATGAAATTCAAAATGAAAGTTATAAAACAAAATTGTGTATAATTTTTAATGAGCTTGGTGTTAATTCAAAAGAATTAGAACAACATCTAAAATTGAAAGATTACTCAATTGTGTTCGAATTTAAATGTTTCGACTTAGAAATTTTGAAATACCTTGTCTCATTAAAGCAATTAAGTTTCATCGATGAACTACTTCTCATCTTCTTTGCTTCAGGGAAAAATAATTCAATTTTCACTATGATAAATCATGAAATTCAAGTAAAAGAAAATTTATCATTATTATTTTATTTAAATTTCATATATTATTTTTCAGTGCTTATCAACGGAGGAGTTGTGCGAAACATATCTTAATAACTCAGAATTCACTTCAATGATAAATAAGCCCAAGCACATTATTTTCAATATATTGCAATCAGAAAATTATGAGAGGGTAAATAAAAATGATGATGAAATGGAAAAGTTTAAAAATATAATTCAATCATTAAGTAAAGATAAATATAAATATTCAAATACAAAACTAATAGAACATGCTCATTTGAGTGATGTCCTATTATCGTGTTTCCAATATGATAATTATGAAGATTTACATACACTAGAATTTATTAATGACCTAGGAATAGTAAGTTTTCCTTAATAAATTAAAATGTTAACAAAGTTATTGATATTTCCAGGGTAAAAACAAAAATAATAAATATTTATATAAAAAATTCAATTTATATGGTTGGAATAAACTAGTCAATTTTGATTCAAAAGATAATATCGAAATGAACATGGACAATATAAGAAATAATCAAAAACGTTTATGCATAATCGTTTCCAATACATCCATGTTTAAATTATTTTATATACCTAATGAAAAATATAGGCATGGTGACCACTTTGATACTCTGAGACTTATAAACATGTTTTTATCAATGAATTACCATGTTGAATTATTGTTGGATAAAACGGGGAAAGAGTTAGTCTATTACTTTGAAGAGATTGTCAACGATGAAAGCTTACAAGATTTTAGCTCGATAATTTTGATTATTTTATCCCATGGTGGAAAAGATGGCATCATTTTCGGTTCAGATAATGACGGGGTCGATATCTTAGCTGATATTCTTGATAAAGTAAACAAGGCCAAATATCTTATAAACAAACAAAAAGTTATTTTAATAAATGCCTGTCGCGGTGGTAATGCTGTCATGTTTTTATCTAATTGCATGCTTAAATTTAACCAATTATTATTTCCTAGATAAAGGTAAACTAGGACCACAACATTACTGTAATGTAGAGCCAGGACACGAATGCTATGACAATGAAAATGAAAGCTTTGAGAATATTTTTGATACTTCGGATGAAAATGACAACGAAAGTGATGACACCACTGATGAAAATATTGAGGATAATAATGAAGATTATAAATTTGCAAACATGCTCGTTTGTTACTCATCTATTAGAGGTAGAATTTGTTCTTTGATTATTTATTTAAAATAAAATTCATTTTATTTTGCCAAGGTTTCGTATCAGGACGTGATGTTCGTAATGGCACCTGGTTCATTCAGTCTTTCTTAAAAGTAATTGAAGAACCAAATTTCAGAAAAAACGATATTCTACAACTTTTATGCAAAGTAATTTTTTTAAATTTTTTGCGAAGAATGTCTAAAATTTTTACCTAGTCGAATGTAATTGCAAACATTCTTAACTTTTTTAGTTAACCTGAAATTGCTCTTGCTCATCTCTTATTATTTATTTTTTTGATTTCAGGTAAATTCTCTACTATTCAACAATTTTCCAGTACTTAAAAAAGAGGCCAAAAATGTGAAAATTCCCAAACAATTAACAGAAATTGTTTTATATAATTGGAGGCAAAAATTTTATTTATAACGGATTGATATATTAAATAAGTTTTTTTAAAATAAGGCATTAAATGATTGAATACTATTTGAAAGGTTTAGTAAAAAAATTTTATTACATTTTTATATTGAAGTCAAAGAATAATTTCAATTATCTAGTCATTCAAAAAAATTGTTCGCCTCGGTATTTTGATTTTCTTCCAAAGAATTCAAGCTAGATCAATTCTGTAAAAAGATTAATGAACATGCATATTTCTAGTATTTTGTATGAGGTCAACATTTTAGTCACATGACTCATTAATAAAAAACTTGGGACATTTGCAAAAGTCATAGTCACAGGTCACACCTGAAAAGATATCACAGATATTTTGAGTGGACATTGTAGAGGAGGAGTTGCAGTTTAATATGACACCAAGTTCACTTAAATCGGTTTAGAGACAAAAGACTTATGATAACTTATATATCACTGTTTTTGGTAAAACCTCCATATGAAACCAAATAAAATTTTATATTATTTGATTTCAGGAATATTTTATGGTATTCCAATGAAGGATATCAAGTGAAACA
>JAQIXI010001680.1:0-12693 GCA_034700165.1 Galumnidae sp. Gr-Ori-00277 | reverse complement strand
GTTAGTAATTGTCAAATGAGTCAAACTCTTGAAACCACTGAATAACTGGAAAGGTATGGATCCGACATCTGCTAAAAGTCGGGTAAAAGTGATGTTCAGTCGTCTTAAACTTTTGAATTTCTTTAGGGAAGAGATGGTATCGATAGATGATATCAAAGGATTGGTACTAACTATTAGTTCGCATAAAATACTTTTAAGATTAAGACAATTGTCTGCCAATTGGTTCCAGTATTGAGAAAATAAATTATCGGTGAGTTTACAGTCGGAACCAATTTTTAATTCAATTAAATTCTTAAACTTCGAGATCTCTTTAACCAAATAATTCAGATCTGAGTCTTCGGCCAGAATTTGAAGAGATTTAAGGTTTGAATTGTTTTCAGCAAAAGTCTGAAAACATTCGTTAGAAGAGAACAATATCTTAACTGATCTCAAATTCTTCATTTCGATGACATTTGACATTGAAGTGAATCCACTGAAGTATTTTATACGTAACTCTTTAACGAAAGACAAGGACCTAATACTAGGGTTTATTCCTTTTGAGTCCATCCAAAGAGTGAATGTCTTTGAGTTGATTTTAACCATCAATTTATTCCATGACTTCTCATTTTGTACTAAACGTGTGTTAAATTCACTTAAATTATTGCAATACTTAAGGATCAGATCAACCAAACGGTCATCACTTCCGAAACGGTAGTAATCAATGACCGATAGAATACTCTTAATATTTGGACACTTCTTCAGAACGGTTTCAAAGCCATTGAAATTGAATTTCATGTCCACCAAAAAGTGACAATTATTCAGCAAAAGATAGTGATGTCTATTGAAGATAGTCTTCTGGAACTGTTTGGACACACATTCGAGTCTCAGTTTCTCTTCGAGAGGCAAATATTGAAGAATCACTTCAGACAAATCATCACAAATACGTTCACTAAATGATTGTCTTCTAATTGATTCACTTCTTAATAGTTTTTGTCGTTTAAATAAAGCCATTGATTACTGATTTGATGACAAACTCTTAAACAGTGTTTTAGAGTTAACTCTTATTTTTGTAATACTTTTTTGTTTGAAAAAAAAGTGATGAAATGTTTTTCAGTCTATAATAAAAGTTCACAGTTTTAGTCATTGAAATACTTTTTGTTGGAAATTAATATAAAGTCCCTTAAAGTTGGGTTTTGTTTTGGTTTTTCAATAAAAATTGTGAATTAAATGACATTTAAATCATTTGTTTGTTTTGAATTATTTAATGATATTTAATGTTAAAATGAGATTTAATAGTATATAATAATTATATATTAAATAAAGTTTTAATTAGTTTAACGAATAAACCAAATGTTAGTAAAAATAGTCGACAAATGTTTTGATGTTTTTAATATTGAAGTCAACAACAAAATAACGCCAAAAAAAATATGTAATTTTAGTGCAATCGTTGTGTGAAACCACGTGAGAGACAGTTGACGGACAGTTGTCTTTGTTGTCACTAATATTTGTTCACAATTTTCAATGAATTTCTATGAATTTAATCAATGAATTTATTTAACAAATATTTTTGTTTTGAATTATTTGTTTTAATGACTTTTAAAACAAACGTTTTTTTCTTTGAATTTTAATTTGTTTTGAAATTAAAGCCAAAAACCAAATGTTTTAATGTTTTACCAAAAAAAGCCATTCAGTGACCAAAAGTGTCATTTGATATAAAAGTGAATCTCTTTTTAATCTGATTTCTATGAGTTTAAACTGATTTAATAAATCGATCACTAATTTAGTTGTTTTAAAGGGGAAAATGTCGTCACTATTGAGAGGAACCCGAAAACTATTATTGGCCGCAGGTTTGGCCGGTTGTGGAGCGGCCGCTACCGTACTCTTGAGTGGATACAATCGACAATCAGAAGGCTTTAAAGCGCGCGCATCAGATGTTATGGACGACACATTTGATCACCACTTGTTTGGAGAATCGGTGTTTCCTTCGTATAAATGGGACTATAATTGGGACCGAAGAGAGCCATACTCTTTAGTCAAACCACTGAAGAAAAGTGCCACAGAAAAGGAGGAAAATCATTACAATCTTAAATTGGAAGCCGTAAAGTCTAAGGCCAGCAGACATTTACTTCTTGTGAGGGACGGACACTATAACATCTATGCTGAGAACGACTCTTTACAGACTCTGACTGTTTTAGGCAGAGATCAGGCAAATGAGGTCGCCCTCAGACTCAAAGATTTAGCCCTTCCCTACACTCGTATTGTTCACTCACCGACGACAAGAGCTAAACAAACGGCTCATATCATTAGTAGTCATTTGCCTAATATTCCTGTCGAGTGCTGTCACTTCATTAGAACAGGTTCTCCAGTAGTGCCCGAACCTGTTGTCTATCAATTGAAACCAGAGCACAGTCTCCACGAAGACAGGGCCAGAATAGAGGCCGCGTTTCGCAAATACTTTCATAGAGCGGACTCCTCTCAAACAAAGGATAGCTATGAAATACTTGTCTGTCCCGCAAACGTTATCCGATATTTCGTGTGTCGGGCCCTTCAGTTTCCACCCGAGGGTTGGCTAAGATTTTCAATACACAACTGTAGTTTGACCTGGATTAAGATAAGTCCCAGTGGTAGAGTTATTGTCTATTCTGTGGGAGATATTGGACACATGCCCTCCAATAAAATGACTCTTTAGTTATGTATGAATTGTGTCTCAAAGTTGTTATTCAATTAAATAATGTTTTCATTTAATACACAAATTATTCTTTTTTAGTGAAAACCATTTGTAATGATATTAATATACACTAAACTTAATGCTATTTTAGATTATATTTAAATTGAATTGAATTCATATCAGATTTCATGAAATGTATTCTTCAAAAAAAGTGTCAAATTTTTATAATTTTCGATCAAATGATAAGTTTTATCTTTGAAATAGTCATTCATTTATGACTTAATATACAAAATATGAAAACAATTCATTCTATTGTTTACAATATTAAGGGAATCACTATTTAGTTATTAACTGTTTTTTTTTGGAAATTTATTTTTAAATCATTTCTTAACTAAAAAACCAAATCTTATAAAATATTTAAATAAATCCTATATTTTATAATAAAATTTAGTAAATAATTCTTAGTTTTAAAACTCTTTTATTATAACTTTTTAATTAATTTATAAATATTATATTCATAACAGAAATAACAAATCAAAGAGTAAATGACTTTAAAGTTGTCAGTCATTCAACTAAAATGTGAATAAAATCTTTTGATAAATAAGATAACAGTAGTTATAATAAAACTACGAAAAAAAACTAAACTTTAATAATTTTTCAACGATTTTATGTGTGTTTTTTGATGACTCACATTAGAGTTTCAAATTGCTGATACCTTTCCCATAAGGGAAAATTACATGTATTTTGAAAATTTTTCTGTGAAAAATACAGTATAATACACCAGGTATTTTACATACTATATAATGCCTGCCATTCCTAGGGAAAAGTCACTTTTGAAAAGACTAAGGAAAGGGAATGCATTTTATTTAGTTTTGGGAAGGAAAGGGAAGGGTTTGAAAAAATATAATCAAAGTAAGGGAAGGGTTGGAATAATTTCAAAAAGTTGGAACTCTAACACATCTATTGATGACCAATATTCTAAAGTCAGGGGACGAGTCAGTGGGGGAATGACTCACAACTTTAAAATCATTTACTCTTTTAAAATCTGAAAATATATTATCTTTAAGTTCTGACAATTGTTTGACTCAATATTATAAAAGGCAAAACATTTGTCGACCCCTTTAAAAATTCCAGTGGTTTACTCATTTAGTACTAGTCTTGTGAACAGTTCTGATGTGATGTTTCAAATATTTGTCGATTTCGTACTCTTTATTACAGCCATCGATATAACACTTAAATGGTTTAAGATTTAAGTGTTTATTCATATGTGCCTTAAGATAAACCTCTTCACTGAAACGTTGTTCGCATTCAGGCCACGAACAGACATATTTCTTAAGGTGAGTCATTCTGTGCTGTTGTAAATTCCTTTGTGTTATGAAACTTTTATGACAGCCCTCGAAATCGCAGCTTAAGTTTCGATGTCCGATGTGATAGAGTTTGTGGTCAGTTATAGTTCTTCGGGCATATGTCGTAAAGTCACATCCGGGCCAATCACAGGCATATGTATTAGTATTGGAATGGGCGGCACTTCTGTGTCTTTTCATATTAAGTTTACTCCTGTACATTCTATTACAGCCCTCGAAATCGCATTTAACGGACAGTTCAGTCGGTGTGTGTTTTGCAGTGATGTGTCTCTTGAGTTGGTTCTCATGTTTTGTCTCAAATATACATGAATTACATTTAAAGACCTCTTCTTCTGAAGTGATTTTCTTATTTGTGTGAACTATTTTTATGTGGTTTCCTCTTAACCTCTTCTCATGAAAGGCTCGATTGCATCCAACAAATGGACATTTATATGGCTTTAGATTCTGGTGTTTATTCATATGTCCCTCCAAATAAGCATTTTCCCTGAACCTGCGTTCACATCCGGGCCAATTACAGACAAATGTCTTACTCCTTTTACTCCTATGATTGTAAGTATGGATTTTTAAGTGCTTTTCTGTCGGCAATACTTTAGTACAGCCCTCGACCTCACACTTGAACTGTTTATTACTCGTATGCAATAGTTTATGGATATCGTAGTTATACTTCTTCTTTAAGACATGTCCACATCCGGGCCAATCACAAGTTATCAGTTCTTCGGTATGGAAGTACTTGACGTGCATTTTCATACGTCTAACGTCTGTAAAAAGTCTATTACAGTCCTCGAATTGACACTTGACTTCAGGTTTGTTGTGTTCTGTCCTCTGGTGTTGAATGAGATCTCCTTTTAATTTGAATGTTTGTCTGCAGTCCTTATAATTGCATTGAATTACTTCACTCTTAAATGACTTTTTGTTTGTTTGCCTGAAGTCATCACTCGATTGGGTTTCACTTCCAGAGGAATATTCAGATTCTTTGCTTTCAGACAACTTCTGGTCCTTAACAACAACCCTTTCCTCCGTATTTTCGGTTGAATTTATTTGGTTTTGTTTTGAAATTTCCTTAAATTCTTCTTCGAGTGATTTAAACGATAATTCATTTGATATTTGATTACAAATACAAATGTTTTGTAAATTTAGTAAATATTTTCTGTATTTCTCTAACAAATCAAATAAGACTTTATTCTCATTGAAAAGTCTGTTATTTTCTTCTCTTAATTCATCCAAAATATCGTTTATTACAATATTAGACATAATTTTAAGTAAAAATTAATTTAATTCAATCTTAAAGTCATTTAAATAAAATGTTTTTTAAAATCAAAACAAAACACAAATTTAAAGGGATTTTAAGGGAATTTACTTTAATCTCAATTTGTATTAAATATAAGTTTGGGTTTTACTTAACTATTATTACTTATTCTTAATTTAATTAATTTTAATAATTTTAAAAATAACTTAAAATCAAATAAATATTAACTAAAATTAGTTGTCATAAGACTAACTCAAATAATATTCTTGTATTTGCTTTGAATATTCATTAAATCAATTGATAACTTTTTACAGAATTTTATTTATAAAATAATAGATATTTAGAAATAATTATCCTTGATTCTAATTTTTCCTAGTATTTTCAAAATACTTGTTCCTTTTAATAACCCAAAGAAATTAAGTTTATATTTATTCACAAAAAAATAATAATAACATACGCTTTGATATGTCATTGTTATCGTATTTGTCTTGACCCTCATTTCTCCTTTACCTTCACACAAAAGTTAACTTGATCAAAAATTATGTGATATTATATATATTATAATATATTTTCTTGATATTAACGATTGACGGCACACTTTTTTCCTCTTTTTTTTCTCTCAATTATTATTCTTCTTCTAATGTTTTTAAAGTTATCTATTCTAAAGTCTATTACTATTATAGAACTTTAAAATTAAGTAAAATTAAAAGAAAATTAAATTAATTCTTATTCTGATTAATTCAATGATTGAATCTTGGTAAAATAGTGAATTGTCAATTTAAATATTGTCTCTTAGAAATTCATTTTTTTTGTCATTCAATTTGATTATTGAAATAAACAAAACAAAAACACAAATTATTGAATAATCGATTTTAAACTTAATTTTCTTAAAATAACCTCAAAATTATGATTCAAACCATAGATTAGATTTTATTTCATTTCATTCTTAAGATTCAAGGCTTTTGTTTTATAAAAAGTGAGGAAAAATAGTGACTTTAGTCTAAAATAGTCTCATATATTTCATGTGAGCACAGAATGACCAGGAAAACTGTAATTTCCCAAAAGTGTATATTAATTTTTTTGTTTGATTTTGGATTTTTTAAAAACTTTGAATAAATGAAACAAAAAATTTGTTTAATTCACTCTTATATGATATGATATAATAGTTTCTCATTTAATTCTGTGCCCCAAAACCTAACTACTGGTTCCTCTCAAATGAGTGATAATTATCTAAACTCAGAGAAATTCTTTGAGCCCTCGACTGAACTCCTCATACGGACAGTCAAAGTGTCGTTCGGTTACAATAATATCAAACAACAGTTAACTCTTTTAAAGAGATTTATTCCGTTTGAAAATGTGTCGGTTGAAAGTCGTAATAAAAATAAGTTAATATTGAAAAATTGCTCGATTAATGTTCCAAAAGGAAAGATCTACTCACTATTAGGGTCGAGTGGGTGCGGAAAGACCACACTTTTAAAGTGTATTCTTGGTATTGAAAGAGTCAGCTCAGGTTCTGTGAAAATCTTTCAAAGTCTAAACGATAAAAATGACTTCAAAGGTAACTCCAATTTTATTATCTTGATCAATTTTTTTTCTTAACATTTAAATCATAGGATCAAATGTGGGTTATATGCCTCAGGAATTGGCTCTTTTGGAAGAGTTGACTGTAGAG
Organism: Galumnidae sp. Gr-Ori-00277; assembly: GCA_034700165.1. Lineage (NCBI taxonomy): Eukaryota > Metazoa > Arthropoda > Arachnida > Sarcoptiformes > Galumnidae > Galumnidae sp. Gr-Ori-00277. The sequence goes on along the minus strand of JAQIXI010001680.1, from coordinate 5,764 downwards.
CAAACCCTCACATATTTCGGTCGTTTGCATAAAATGAACGAAAATTTGATTAAAAAGAAAATCGATTTTTTAATCAAATTTTTGGAAATTCCCGACAAAAGGCGAAATATCTCACAATTAAGTGGTGGCCAACAAAGAAGGGTTTCATTAGCGGCAGCACTCATACATGAACCTCCTCTTGTTATCCTAGATGAACCAACAGTGGGGGTCGACCCACTTCTAAGGCACAGTATATGGAAATATTTACAAGAATTGTGTCGAAAAGAGAACATAACTGTTATAATAACCACTCATTATATCGAAGAAGCGATTAATTCCGACATCATTGGACTTATGAGGAACGGAAGACTACTTGTCGAGGGACGGCCCCAATCTATTATGACTTATTATAAAAGCAATAATATGGAAGAGGTTTTCCTTAAATTGTGTGATACCAGGAATAGTCTTATAGAGTGTGAACTCAGAGACAAATTGAATGAAATTCTGCCGAAAAGGAATAGAAATGAGAACTCATTTATAATTAAAGAGACGATTGAAAAGCCATTCCTTTTATCCGCTGAAAATTGGTTTGATTTGAGTCGTTTTTGGCCACTTTTTGTCAAGAATTGGCTCTTAATTCGTGGTAATCCCCGGAGTTTAGTATTTTTGTATTTATTGCCATCAATTTCTGTGTCTTTGTTTGCCCTCTCCTTTGGAACCGAACCAAAGAATGTCAACATTTCTATCTATAATGAGGAGAATCCGAGACATTTATCTGATATACTTATAAAGAATCTGAACCAATCGACGGCCATTACTCCGGTATTTATACTTATCTTGTTGACTTTTAAATTTTTATCAAGGTAATCAAGTTGTAGATGTAGAGCAATAAAGTTTAAATGTTTTTAGCAAGTTCAATTATGTAAATATACTATAAATTTGTTTAATTTTTTTATAAAATTATTCTTAATTTCAGATAATGTTTGAGTCATACCAGAAAGCGGTCAACCATTTAGTTGAGGGCAAGTCTTGGGCTATGATTTACATTCCGGACGATTACTCACGAAAACTGAAGCAAAGAATTGATGATAACTTGCATTCGGATAACGAAACTATTCTGAGCTCTAATCTAATCATTCAATTGGATAACACTTCGCCGATCATATCGTATACAATCATTCGGTCAATACTTCAGGCGATGAGTGATATGATTGAGAGTCACTTCTCTAATGGAAAACTACTCATCCAATCGATTACACCCCTCGACGTTATAGACGTCCCCTACGGAAGCTTTGACTCCATTCAAATGTCCGAATATTTTGCTCCGGGTATTCTTATGGCCACTATCTTTATAGCACCATGGCCATTTGTCCTGTTCAGTATAACCAAGGAGAAAAAGATAAAATTCTTGGCCAGAAGCCTAATATCGGGGGCTAATAGTCTAGAAGTGTTCTTATCTAATCTATCGCTTCAATTCATCATATTATTCACCCAGGTAAGTCTTATAAAGTTTCTACAAATGACCTAGATAAGCATTTTGACGACCACTCAGGTTGTGATTCTGATGTACACAACATTCTACTTATGGGACATTCAGAACATCGGCTCTCCATTACTGACTGCAACAATACTATACCTGATTGGAGTGATTGGTATTCTCTTTGCTGTTATAATAACATATGCGTGCAGTTCAGAGGGCGAGGCATTTATCCTATCGTTTAGTATAATTATCCCGTTGTGGTTAATTAGTGGCATTCTTTGGCCAAATGAGTCCCTCTCATCCTTAGGCTGGCAATTGTCTCATTTGGGTCCACTCACTTATCCAATAGATGCACTCCGGGCTATATTATCAAAGGGATGGACTCTAAACCAAATGCCTGTTTTTATGGCCTTTGTTTCGACGACTGTATATATTGTGATGTTTTCATCGATCGCTTTATTTATTTATATGAAACAAATATCTGTCTATTAATCCAATTATAAGAAGTGTTTCAATTCAGAGGAAATTCAATTAAAACTGAAATTTAATTTTTGTATAATTTTTTTCATTACTTTTCTCTTCGAATAAAAACATTAATAAAATATACTGAAAGCCAACACTTCTGATGAAAACCACTTATTTTTTAATACTATTTATTTTTAATAGTTGACATTTTTTATTCCTTTCCTTTCCCTTCCTTTCCCTTCCTTTCCCTTCCTTTCCCTTCCTTTCCCTTCCCTTCCCTTCCCTTCCCTTTAATAAAAAATTTCAATTCCTTTCCCTTAAAATTCTCTTTAAAAACGAAAGGGAATCCCTTTTCGGAGTTTAGCGGAAACTTCCTAGATGCATTAGTCACATCAATTAAAATAATGAATTACTCAATAAATTTATTGAAAACAGTTGTGAAAAAATGACAAAACTTTGAGTTATGATCAAAACATATGCATTTCAATGGCATAATCCATACCATGAATAAGAGTACTCGTGTTTTGGAATTTTTTTATCTGAAGACAAAACTCAAGTATTAGTCATTTCTCTCATTTTTAGATGAATTTCACTGAAATAATGAATTCACGAATGAATACAATGAGTGTCTATCGGAGGCGTTCCTCAGCCTTTGCTGTCGGAGGCTTTGGATACCAAAACAGGAGGGCCTCAACTATTAGTATTCCCAAAGGGTTGGCATCATTTCACAGTAATTATACTGGACAAGATTCATTAGAAGAGCAGGGTGGAAAAGGTAAAAGAGACTGGTCAAGATTTCTGGTCACTTTTATTTTGTGTTATGGTAACTTTTGTGTGGGTAGTGCTTATTCTGTTCTTGGTCCATTGTTTCCCAAAGAGGTAATGCTTTAGTTTTAATCATTCGCTTACATAACAATTGAACAGGGTAAGGCCAAACACCTCTCAGAGTTATGGATTGGAGTAGTAATGTCTGAGTATGAAGTGGCCATATTTTTTGGCTCGCTCATTTTTAGTAAACTTGTAAGTATTATTTAATAAAGTTATCTTGGATGTACTCCTATTATTATTTGTGCTTGTTCATTTTGAATTTAGATACCTTATATGAATCCAAAGTACTCATTAATTTCGGGACTAATTATTGCTGGAATAAGTAGCTTATTGTTCGGGTAATTTTACTTTATTTAACCTTGTTCATAATATTTTAACAAAAAATTCTTTATAGATTTCTTATCAGGGCACCACCAGGCACAATTTTCATAGTTTTTGCCATGCTTATTCGAACTATAGAAGGCTTGGGAGCGGCCATGTTCTTTATAAGTGGCTGGACAATTGTCGGATTACGTTACCCTGAACATTTGGCTAGAATATTTGTAAAATTAATAAACTATCCTAGCTAAATAATAATATTATAATTTTTTCACTCAGGCTTTAACTGAAATGTTTTATGCGATTGGAATGATATTTGGTCCCGGGATAGGGGGTATTCTCGAAGAGGTATTTCTATATGTTTTTGCAATAATTGAACTTGCTCATATTGTTCATAATAAAGTTTGGTCGTTATCTTCACCTAAGATTCATTATACCCTTTGAAGTTTTGGGTTCACTAATATTGTTAGGAGTCATTATCGCATATTTCTGTATCGATCCAATTGGTACGAGTCAATATACTTTATTTAAGCTTGATAATATATTTATATTTATCTTTTTTTTCATTTGAATTCACTCTTAAAAAGGTTTTTATTTACAAAAATGATATCAATTTTTCAAAATATCAAAACGTTTTTAATTAATGTAATAAATGAGCCATGAACATTTTTCAAATATAGCATTACCTTGGATATTTTGATAATTCGTCACATTTTTCCAAAAAAAAAATTCTATTAAAAGAGAAATAGAATTAATATAGAGATTATTCAAGAAATTATGCCTTGTTAATTTTTAATAACCTTGCTCAATTGATAGCTAAACAGGACGAGGACAGTGAGAAGACAAGTATCTTAACAATTATCAAGAATTTTAAATTTTCAATAAACTTGGTCATCACAATCAACAGCTGTATTCTCATTGGTTTCAATGACGCGACACTTAGTTTACATTTAAAAGATGTGAGTAAAATGAGTGAACTTGATCATTTTATTTACCTTACTATATTATTTGTATTCCAAGATACATAATCTATCGCCAGGCTTTGAAGGAGCAATATTTGTGGTGCAAGGTGCTATTTATGCTATGTTTAATCCTATGTGGGGTTCACTCGTCGATAAAGTAGCGAATCCTCACTCCCTGTGCATCGTTGGTTGTTTTTTCTCCATGCTCAATTATATAATATCTGGGCCATTGCCATTTATTCCAATAAAACCGTTAGTTTAAAACTAATCTTGATATTTTTACTAAAATGATTTTATTCCAGTAACTTATGGCTGGTAATAATCGGACAAATATTTCTGGGATTTTCTATGGGAGGACTTATTGTCGGCAGTTTTAGTCATGGATTCCAAGAAGTTTTGTAATACATTTATCCTTATTTATCCTTACAATTGTCCTTGCTCATTTATTATTTCAATATAGGAATAGCGGTTTAGAAGAGAATGTTAGCACTTATGCAGTAATTTCAGCGAGTTTTTCATCAGCATTTGCCCTTGGTTCTTCAATAGGACCTGCTATTGGAGGCTATTTGTTAGGATTACTAGGATATAGATGGGCCACATTACATATGGTTGCACTCGAGGTTCTTTTCGTAAGTGAAAATGACCATGATCAATTTCCAATTACTAATATTATAATAATAATTAATAGATCGCAGGAATCGTTTCATTCAATTTATTGAATGATTTCAATGAAAAAGAAGTGAAGAAAGAAAACAATAATAAAATAAATACGAAAATGAGTAGAATCGATGAGGACATTGAAATGAATTGAGCTAGATCATTGATAATTTACTAAATGGCTCTTTAGATAAATATAATTTATCATATCATCATATTTTATATACTAGTATAATAATTGAAGGAAATGATCTAGTAACGTTTTAGATCTCAATTATTATTTGCATCAATTAATTAATGGAATTATTATTATTTAATTAAACAATAAGTAAACTAATAATTAGTGTTATATTTGTTGTTATAAATGTATGACTTCTACCGAATCTATTAGATATTTATTTCGTTTTAAATTGAACTAGCAAATTAAACTAGCAAATTAAACTAGCAAAAAAGTAAATTATTATAAATTATTAGATAAAACATTATTTCTATGACTTTTTCATTGAAAATAAATATCAAAACAATATTACAATTAATATATTATTAATATATTATAATATAATATTAAAACTCAAATATTTATTCGTTTGAAACAAAATTGAATTTTAATATTATATTTATTGAATTAAAAAAAACCGGAAACTTGGAAACATGTATATAAAATACCAAGATTAATTTTAAATCTAATAAATGTCTATTTTTTTTGTAAAATTTTAGAATCTATATAAATGTCAATAAATAACCTTGCTCATTTGATATTATTAAATAAACTTATTTTATTTCAATAATAAATAATTAATATTAAATATTGAATATTAATTACATTCATATAATAATAGTTTGTTTAGTTGTTTGAAAAAAAGTTAACTTGTTTATATAAATCAATAAAATTGGTTGAATAAAAGGAGGAATTTTTATTTTCAATAACCTAGCAAGTTTAACAGAAAAAACTTTAAAATGAATCAATTCGTTTACAAAAATTGCTTATATATAGAGAAGAATTGAAACAAATATAAAAACAGAGAAATTGATTTATTTGAGTTTCAGAACTTAGAGAGACATCTGTTGGACAAAA
>JAQIXI010001679.1:0-12696 GCA_034700165.1 Galumnidae sp. Gr-Ori-00277 | reverse complement strand
ACTGCAAAAGTAATTCATTTTCCTTTTATTTCCATAAAAAGATTTTAAAATTTTTATTATAAGTTTTGTTTTGTTTTTAATATTTGATTTTTTCATAAATAAATTGTCGGATCATTTTTGCCGGTTTTTAACCCTTAATTTGAATTTCATTGAATAGCCTGTTATGGAAAGATGTACGGACCCAAAGGTTATGGTTTTGGTGGCGGAGCCGGAGTTTTGCAAAATTTCGTCGAATAAAAGTGGAATTAACGCAAAATATGTTTCTTTCATATCAACCGAATTTTGGATTTCCTTTCAATTATTCCAAACTTCTATTATTTTCCAATTTTGTGCCAACCCTTCACTACCATTACATTCCACTATTCGGAGACAAATATGGTTTCGGTATATATTCGTTATTAACAATAATTGTTAATATTATTGAGAAATTCTTATGAATTAAAAACAAAATTAGAAGACTTTAATCGGACAGAACTCAACGATAGACTCAAAAATGTATAGACTTAGCGCACAAACAGCGACTATATTTCTAAATACCTTAATATTTATTTTAGTAATAAGTTATAACTAACTTATAACTTATAACTTATAAGACTTTATCTTAACTTTTTTTTTATATATATTTTTAGCTCAGAATTGGTTTTTCTCTCTAATTCTCTCTAATGTTTACTTATATTTTCTTATTTTATAAAAGAAAGAAAATATTTTTCTCGTTATTTAAACATAAAATTTTAACGAAACGTATTTTTGTTGACCAAAACTAATATTAATATTTAAAAATTCTATTTTAACTCAAATCATGTTATCTATAAAACTATTAATTCTAATAATTATTGAAACTATAATTAACTTAAGGCTGATTCGGGACTAATTGAGTGTAACATAAAATTTGAACAAATTTTAATTTAAGGCCCATTTCGTGACCTTTTTATCAATAATTATATCTTATAAATTATAAGTTATAATTAATGTTTTGTTTTTTATGAATTTTTCCGAATTTCAGTTATTTTTAATTAATGTCTTTTTATTCATTCCTTAAAATCATTTCATTCTAATTAATTGTAATTAATTATAGCCTTTAGTTCTGCAAAACTGTTAAATGAATTGTTGTTTGAATTTATTTAATATTTAAAATAATAAACTATTTATCTCTAATTCACTTCTAAATTGTAGAATAAATTACTTATGATTTGTATTTTAATGAATATTTACTAATTAATTAAATTTAGTCCAAAAACCTATTGTTAGCAAATAATTGTTGGCTTTCGTTGAAAATAAAAATTTTGGCCAAAATATTGTCTTCAAACCATTTATTTGAAATATATTTGGGAAATGCCTTTAAAAAGAAAATATTCGACAGAAAAAAAATGTTGAAAATAGCGATCATTTCAAAGATTTAAACAAAATGTCAAAAATGTATTACAGAATAAAATGTTTTTATAGAAAATCAATCAAAAAACAACTTTCAAATGATATTTGCTTTAACTGATCACAACTCCAATGCATTTATTTTCACTGAAAAACATATTTTGAGTTCATTTTAATTTCATCGATAAATCTCTTAACTATTATTTAATTTTAATCATTTCTTTAGTCTTAAATTATATCAATTTTTAATTTTAAAACAATATTTTATTATTTGTTTTAATGAATTCGTGGATAATTTTATTAATTTGATTTAATGTTTTATTTGAATTTAAATTTTAAATAATGTTTGAAGTGTTTTGTGTTTGTCTGCCATCTATTGTTTGCTTTCATAACACAAAACACATGTTTTTGTTTTCATTGACTTTTGATTCATTTAACTCAAAAACATATTTTGATTGATTTCTTGTCTGTAATTTAATTCTCACCGAAGATGTCTTCACTAAAACGGATCCATAAATCTAAACAAAGGCATAACCGGAGAGACATAAAGTAATTCATTAATTATTTGAATAATTGTTTAAAAAACTAATTTTGTATTCAATTAATTTGAAGTCCGAAAATCGAAAACATTTGGGATTTTTGTAACACAAAAAGGATTACAAAAAGAGAGAAATATTGAAGTATTGATTCATTTAATACTATTTTATTTGATTTATATATTTTTGTTTTAAAGTGATTTAAAGACAAAAAGAACTTTAATTTTGCGAAACGACTGAAGACAGACAACACTTTACTTAAAATGGGTTTCAATTTCGCAAATTTACAGGAATTAAATGAAGAAAATGTGAGCGAAAGTGATGTCCAAAACATTTCTTATTTGAGACAAATCTTATAAACAATTAATGAAACGAAACCAAAGACTGAAGTTTTTGGAGATTTTTTTACAGAAAATGGAAATCAAGAAAAAACTTCTCGTAATTCAAATTTTAGATAATTTTTGAACTGATTTTCATATTTTATTTTATTTATATTTTTAGAACAAAAACAAAAGTAAACCCAAAAAAGTAAAGAAGAGTTCAGACACTCGTCGGCCACACTTCAAATGGAAGTCCGAAAGAAAACTTTGATTATTAAAGTAATTTCAGACGAGAATCGGATTTCGACCACAAGAGAACCACTCATTGAAATCTTTTCTTTAAGACAATAAAAGTTGTGTCCACTCATATCTTTAAATTATTTTTGAAATTTTTATTCTTATAAACAAATATTTGTAATAATAATAATAATAATAATAATATGTTTAATAAAAATTATGTTTAAAAATAAAAAAAAAGTATTTTCTTAAATACTATTTCTAAAGTATCCGTTAGTGTCAGTTAACAGTGTTTTTGTGGATTCGATCTCATGTCGCTCACCTCAAGAGCTCGCCTAAAGGCTCGCTCTTTAGGTGAGCTCTATAACCATTAGACCAGAAGACATAACAAAATCTTTTGATTAAAACTTCTACTCTTACTTTTGTTAGGTATAGACATTCCTGAAATTAAATTTTCTTCTCATCCCTTAGAGATAACTCCATTTGAATAATAAGAAAAGTTAAAATTTTGTTTAAAACAATTATTTTATTATAATTTCTCAAAAGAATTCTCTCTCTTTTGGTTCTTAAGAAAAGCCATGGAAGCGATCGTATCGTTAACTTTAATCGACTCAAGTACTTCGTTAGCGATAGATATCTATTGCTTCGATTATATTTATTGATTTTTTGAAATTAAACTAAAATTTTTGAAATCAAAATAATTTAAAATGAATTCATAATAAAATATGAAAAACCATTTGAGAGACTAATTTGTAGTCATTTTATGGTTACATTAGGACCTAATGATTAGTTAATGTCTCCATAATATAATTAGTGATCATTTAATTTATTGATTTGTTTAACTAATAATTACCTGAAGAAGAGGTAAATATAACCAAATCTAAAAGAAAACGGAATAATAAAAGTTTATATAAATAAAATTTTAATTTAAATGATTTAATACCCGTTTATAGCTTTGAAGTGTAATTAAAATAAACGATTTTTTTTTAATTAATAGTTCAAAGAAAAACTTATTTTATTAACAAATCTTTTGATAAATATATAATAAAAATAATAATAATAATAAAATGATAGCTATTTATTCATTTATTTATTTTTAACACATTTTTTTCAGTACTTTTGTGATGAAAAACAATAAAATAAAATCAATTATTTTGACTAAATTTGTAACGAAATTCACAATCATTTGATGTTCAGTCGATAAAACGATATTTTATTATTATTTTAGAATTAAATATTTGGTTATTTTGTCGGATATTTTGTTTATTTTGATTCCATTTCAATGAGAATTTCGATAAAACAAATGAGTAGTGAATAATTGATATCATTTTTTGATGTCCTTTCGATTAAATGCATGCAATGTTTAACACAGAATCCAATGGCGAACACTTCCGATGAATATTCTTGTAATGAATGACTGAAAAGAATTGTTTTTTTTTGTGTCAATTCTTCTGATTTAATCTAAAATTAATTTAATCTAATGTTAGGACCAAAAGAATAACAAAATGATTCACTTTTTTGTCTCAGAATTAAAGGAAAATAAGATTTCGATCTAATCGTTGAATGAAATTTCGTTTTCTTAAGTCCATTGAATTAATGTTTGTTTCAATTCGTTATACATTTTTGGCGTTTTTTTCTATTCATTTCATTTTTTTTTGTTATTTTGTTACGAAAAGCAATTGAGTTGAGAGTTGAGGCGGTTTTCAATCTTTACATTTTGTCGAGAGTTTTGATATATTTTCAATCAATTATTAAGAAGTAATTAAACAAATAATAATCATATCATCTGTCGGTTCGCATGAGTTTTCTTAACACTTCGAGTATTGCACTTCAATTTCGGTGAAAATGTTTTCATTAAAATACTGTACAGTTGTGTATCATTTTATCATTTTATCATTTATCAAGTATCAATATTGAATTCAAGAAAATTGTTTTAAAATATTATTTCATTCATTATATCGACGAAACTGAAGCACAAGAATTGTATTAAAAATTTGTATTATTTGTGAGTCAATGAGAATAAGTTCCAATCGTTAAACAATTGATCCAAAAAATGGCGTTTAGTTCATACTTTGTCGGTTTGAAGCTTAGGCTCTAAACTAAGACGTCTTCCGTTTGTTATATTATTGATAAGTCGTGCGCTCTCTTGTCGTCTTTCATTGATAAGTTTAGCCTCTCTCTCGAAGATGTCTTTGGCCGCGTCCTGATCTGACTTACATCTGGAGAGGGCACCCGTCAGATTTGTTGTGCTCGTGTTAACCACAGCGGCCGCCAAACTAACCGTGTCTTCAGACACATGAATACGAGTAGGAGTTGGGGAAAGACTATCTGAACCACAGGAACCGCACGAAGACGTGTCACTCAATTCTCTTGTCGGTCGTCTTCCCATTCGAGGCGAGTGCTGAGAAGTTCCCCTTCGGCCTAAAATTTGTGCCTGGATATGATCACAGATCCGTTTGAAGCGACGAACCGGACCTTCATTTAAATGAATATTTGGTTAAATTCACAAAAAATCGATTATTTCTTATTTACCGGAAATCAAAGTGAAAGTAATGCAATAAATGGTCGGTTTGTCTGAATTGTTATCGAGATTCCCATTCGTGACATTAGTGTCTGCGGGCGGTGTCGCACATGTGATGTCCACATGAAAGCGGACATTTCTTTGGAACATAGCTGTGCCGCCGGGCCTTTTGAACTCTACGCGGAAAGACATCGGCGACAGAACGGAATGACTTAAGTCTGAGATCTGTATTTAAAAATTCATTAATAAATGACTTAAATATTTAAATCTCACCGAAAGGAATGCGTGGATCAGATCTGCTTTAATGGTCGACAACTGGCGGTCTTTAATGAGAATAACGTGCGTTTCGTCCCTTTCTGTTCCCATAAGGCTTCCAAACCAGGACCTTTTTGTTAATTCAGGAGAAGACTCGGGGGTAAGACTGACGTCATCATAGAGTGGAGCTATCGATGAAGACATGAGTATTATTTGAGTCATAAAAATAGAATTTGTATTTCGTTTTGTTGTCATTTTGTCATAGATTTCGATAATTGGTTTTATATATTCTCTCAAAACAAATAAAAATATATATAAAAAGGAATTTATTTTTTCAATTCAATGAAAGCAAAGATATATTAAAGGGATTTCTTTAGAAAAAATTGTCGAAAAACAGATTTTTCTCAGTTTACGGGGTTTTGACTTTCGATAAACCTTTAAATAGACTCAAAGATTATTGATTTGACGCACTTTTACGGAATAAGACTTTTATGTCTTAAAGAGATTCCGAAATATAGTCTTTCGATAAAAAGTCTTTCGATTTTCTAATGAATACAGAATTTCCTGAATTTGAATAATAAGTTGAAAAGTAGCCGAAAATAGGAAGGAATTGAATTACCTTGTAATTTTCTTCGATGAAACCTAAGATTTCACAGAATTAAATAAAAATTGTAATGAAAACTGACGTGAAATTTGATTATAAAAAGTACCTAGGACTTCCAAGAAAACTATTTTTTAATGTATTGAGTCGTGATTTCCAATATGGTTGTGATAGTGGAGAACCCGGCGGTGTTTCGAGCAGTTCTTCGGAATTGTTTGCTGTTCGATGTGGTTTCGGCGAATTGATTGGAGACACCAATAAGTTGTTTACCGAACAATTGGTTCGTCTGTTAGTCATTCGCCTGTGATTTGGGGTACAATTTATATATACTTTTGTTGAAGAATTAATTCTAAATATGAAAACAATTGTTGAGTGACTTTTGTTTAATTGAATTAAGTCTAACCCATAGGGAAATCTTCGCGGAGCAATGGGGGAGCCGTCGGCTAACATATCTGTTTTATGTCTGGCGGTCGCGGAATTGGGTCTGACGTCAACTCTTTTTCGCGGCGGATCCGCTAAAAACAAATAAATTTACTTTAATTTTAGAAGGATTTAGTGTTTTTAATTACAATACAATCAAATGTGCTTGGTCAAATTGATCTATTTATAGTTATTTAGATGATTTAGTTTCACAATATTTAAAATATATGCTTGAAAATATAAGCAAGTAAATATATAAACAAGTAAAAATTATATCCACAAATAATATTGAAAATTAGAAATTATAGACATTTATTTATTTGTTTACAATTTTAAAAACATTATTTATAGCCTTTTATCAGTATTTTTTTATAATAGAGAATTGACCATGATACAACTAAGATGAAATATTTAATATATACCATAAGGTAAATGATTGATAAAAGGTACAATTTTTAAATGAACTTGGTATTAGTATTTAAGAATGAAGACTATAAGGAGACTAAAGGGCAGAAGAGAAGAGAATGAAATTTAAAATCGAAACTAAATTTGGTTTCATTTAAAGCATTTGTTTTGACCAAAACTATGACTGAATTGAGAATAAATTTAGTTATGAATTCAAACCGGATTCAGATCTGTTCCTTATAATAGATTCAGTTTCGTCTTCAAAACAGGGCCGACGCCTCTTTCGATCCAAAAGTAAGAAATATATTACTTTTTCGGTGTTATGACTGTTGTTTGCAAACAAAACCAAAGGGAGGGAAAGGAAAGAGAGAAGAGTCAGAATAAGTCAAATAGAAAATTGATTCGAAGTAAAAATATCTGAGAATATATTCAGTGACTGGTATTGAGGCTCACTTTGTGCACAATAAGTCCCTTAAAAGCTTTTCCTTGTCTTTAAAACAGCCCAAAGATGTCATATTCGTTAAAACGTCGGGATCGACGTCATCGGCCGCTGGAATTATGTGAGTCTATAAAACAGAATAAATTATAATTTTAGAGCTTTTCTTTTGATATACACATCGATTGGATAGAAGTGTGTTAAACATGACATTTAAGTAGACTCTCATCTGATTTATGATCTGTTGAGTGAATGGATGGCTAAATGAGTTGATAACAGAATATTCTTTAAATTCAATTCCTATTCATTTAATTGAATCGATTTTTAATGAAATGAAATTTTATTCTAATTTAAGTCTAAAAGTCTTTTAAATTAAGTGAATCAATGGTTAGACTCTAAAAGACTCTTTAAATCTAAAAATAATTTCAATAAAAATGAATTCAATTGATTATTAAGTTATTATTATTATTATTATTAATCATATTATGAAATACCCGGAAATAATAACTATATAAAAGAGTATTTTTTGGAATAATTGGTAAAAGTTCTCCGGTTATACAGAAATATAACAGAAATTAATTTTCTGCTCAAATGACTGATAATCCAATTGTTTGATAATCTAATTAAATGTCACTCTTTTTCACTTCTTTTGTTTAAAAAATTTGATGAATATATTTGAGAGACAATACCTGAACCACTTCTTTCATGGGCAGTTCGAGCTCCAGTTCACTTTTGCTTCCGCTAAAGATATCAGAGTTAATCATTAGACTTAAGACATTTCTGAATATCATATTTCAAAGTAATGTCATTAATATTTACTCACGTCGTAACCCACGGGTGTCGGGTAACCATTGCTAACTGCAATCAAAATAATCGCATTATTGTGTTGTTTAGAAACTTTAATAATAAGAATAAATTATTTTATCGTATTTTGTGACTCCATTTCATAGAAATGATTACATTATTAAAGAAAATTGAAATTATTTTCAAATATTTGATGAGAAGTCGTTTGCATTAAAAGACAACTCGAGATTCAAACCATTAATGAAAAGATTGACATCAAATAAATCAAATAATCAGAGATAACGGTCTGAAAATGTGGTGAAACCAATCCTTTCATTGATTTTTTTCGTTGTTTTTTTAATGACTGCTTTTCTTCAAATTAATGAGAACTAAAGCGACAGAATCTGTGAACTCTCTCTTATCAGGAAAGCTATCCCTCAGTAAAAATGACATATTTATTAGTCCTTTTCAAGAATAGATTCCAAACATATGTAGAGAAATGAACGGAGAATTCTTTTTAACGAAAAAATTTTGCATTTTTTTATCAAAAGAATTTTTCGTCAAATAATCTTTTGGTTGAATACAATTTATTCTGTGCTCACTTTGACTACAAAATTGCATTTCTATCCTCTTTTATATACATTTCATATTAAATATTGAATGACTGACTGATTATTGTATTCTTTTGATATTAATCCAAATAATGTATTCTTTTATTGCGATCGCAATCTATTCGGTCGATGAGCTCTTATATCACACCATATTTCATGATATTTGAGTCCAGGGATCAGAAAAATTTGACCAAAAATTCTAATACTATTCTTTTTTTTCTTATTATTCTTATTCAAGGTTTGAGTTCCCCTCCAGTCAGTCGTTTGAATTTGAAAGACGTCTTCTTATTTGGAAAATACTCTATCATTCACTACAATAACAATGCGATGAACTCAATGTTCGGCACTAAACCCAATGGAAGACATAAATTCAATACTCTCTCGCCTAGCGATAGCTTTTAGAGGAAGGGAATGGAATGGAAGGCAAGTGTAAAGTAGGTGACTATCCATCAATCTTTGCCATTCAATGCATTTTTAGACCAAATTATGTTTTATTCTCTTTTGTTTCAAAAAAATCAAATTATTCGACAAATTTTGTAAACAAAGTCGAGAAACAATGCCTTACATTAACCCTATTCTCAAAACAATTCCAATATTTATTATTCACTAATTTATTACAAATTTATGCAACAAATCAATGATTTTGTTTTGTTTGTCTCTATTCACCACTAATTTATTCAAAGGTTTTTGAACTTTTTTTTCACAAAATGAACTAATCATAAGAAGTGCCACAAAAAACGTTAGCATTAAGTCATTCGCACTTAAATTAATGACAAAAATTGAACAAAAGGGGAATCAAACAGAGAAATGATAAGAAACTGTGGGTTTTGGGAACTAAAATAAATTGGACGGTATATAAGTCGTGCTCTTAAAGACAATGATTTAATTCCGAGAACTCTATGGTTTCCTGAATAATAACTCCGAATAAATTAATTTTTTCAGTTCTTCGGAAGAACTCAAATAATCGATAATAACTTTAATAACATAAGACTCTAAAAAGAATCTCGAGTTCAGTTAAGATGAAAAACAATAATAAATGTAAGCTTTAATTCGAAGCAAATCTAAAGAGACTATTATTTTAGTTAATGAAATTAATCGAGGAAATAATTCCATTCTTTCTCTTAATAGGAGAAAATATCCATGATCATTATTTGATAAAAATTAGCTCATTTTTGAAGGTAAGGCTAATAATATAAATAAATTATGGATTAATTCATTGATTGTTTTCATTAATTTTTTATTATTAATGATGAGATCGGATATCAGATTTGGATGCGTTTCAGTGTAGTTCAAAAGTGGGCACAACTCAGAAATGTGACAAACATTGAATTAAAGCACGAAATATATTTCACTCTATTATAAGCAGAATATAAACCTGGAAGTCATAAAAACTTTAGGTCTTTGTTATGTTTTTCTCTAAAGGATTTTTGAAACTTTTGGGGCCAAAACCTCCAAAACTAGTGGTCAGATAGAAAAGTGGACAATTGTTTTATGTTTGTTTAGATAAGTACAACATCTCATCGCAGTATCGTAGCATTGATTTTCACCAATTAGTCCATATCTTTTTGTTTGAAACGGTATACTATGATTATAAGCAAAAATATTTGCATTGAATTTAATACATTTCATGAAATGAATAAAATAATGTGTTTTTATGTTTTAAGGTCTAAGAAATCAATAAAAAAATCTATTTTAAGGTTTATTGAAGTGAAGAAAAACATAACGATCTCTAAGAGTATGCCTAAAGTCGTGCATAAAAATAGAGTTTAGATCAGAGATAAGTATTGAATTTGAAGTATTGATACTTACAGTAATGCGTTTATTGGCGTTCACTTCAATCATTCCGCGGAGGAGGTCCTGACATTCCGGTGGCACAAAGTGTGGAATATGGAAAACTCCTCTCTTGACTTTTTCGAGCAATTGTCTCAGGTTATCGTCATCGAAAGGTAAGGCACCCTATAGTTTACAAGAGTAAACATTAGTCTTTTCTCCAAAACTTATTTAAAATTCGGTTGACATCTATTCTAATGTTTTTACTCTAAATATTATGTCAGAACTGCTATTGTTTGCAGTGAACTCAATGTTGTTGTGAATAATATATGAATTGCAGTAAAATTAATGAAATTCTTTGATTTATTCATATTTGACTCACCACTAAAAGAGCATAGAGTATAACACCGACAGACCAAACATCTGGAAAGTGACAAAAAATATACTATTATTGATATAATTCTTGAGATATTGAGTAAAGAATTCAAGAAAATTATAGAGTAAGTCATAAATTGAGTCAATTCTGACAGAAATGAAAAACGGAAAGACTTTATACAGTAATACATAAATTGTCCTTAAATTTGATCCAAAAATTGAAAACAACTTTTATTAGAGAAGAAAAAGAAATCAAATTTAATGAAAACAAAATGAATTCTCAAAATTCCTTTCATTTAAATTAAGAGCGAAATAACGAATAAATCGTAAAACTAAAAGCTCTGCAAAATTCCTAATGAATTAAACAACGGTTTAAAACTTAGCGATTATTACTTCAACTAATTATTATTGTATTTTAATTGAAAGATATCTGATTCGTTGATTAGATAATTAATAAAATTAGCAAATCATCCAAATATATATTCACATAATATATAAGATAATAATTGAGCTAAAGATAAGAAAATGGGTGTAGTTTTTAATCAATGCAACGATTTTCCAGAATTTTAATCTGAAGATAAAAAAGGGATGAATTGGTGCTCTCAATACTATTCAATAGTTTTCATTTCATCACAACAGTAGTGGTAAAATCGATAGATAGTGAATGTGACTCAATCTATGAATTATTAAACGTAAAACATTAAACTAAAGTATATTTGCTTTTAGAGTAATCAATAGTTTGTAGTAAAGAGAGTCGTGGACTCACCTGCCTGACGACCGTCGTATTTCTCGCCCTAAATGGTAGGCAATCACCAAATATGAGATAAATTTCGTTATTTTATGGCCAAAAAACAGTGATTCTTATTATTATTGTTTTTATAGAACTTTTGGAAAATTAAGTGATTTTATAAAATAGCTTTCAGTGACGACAAACACATTATATGAGAACTCTTCGCAAAATGAAATTCTTTTCAATTATTTTATATAAAAAATTAAAGTTCTTTTAATTCAGTAATTCATTTTTGCAAGATCAATTTATTTGATTTACCTTTACTGAATATTTAAGTTCTCAGAGAATATTATTCTTCTCTTTTTTACAGATAATATAATATGATTTTAACAAAAAAGTCGATTCTATTATTCATTTCTATTATTCGTTTTTATACTAAAAATTTGTTCAGTTTTTGAAAAGTTTCGCTCAAATATATAAAAATGTATTTTTTTAATAGAATTCAAAAATATAACAAATCATCATTTTTTAACAGATTTATATATGAAAAATATGTTCGCACTTCTCTTGAATTAATTTGCATTAAAAGTAGTGTCGGCAGACTTTCTAAAAGGATGGGGAGGACAGCATTTTTTTAGAAAAAAAATTCAAAAAAGTACTAAAAATGTGAAAAAAATAAATTTTGAATTTTAATTCGTTTAATAAGAGTTCGAAAGATTTTATTCGAGATATGCTTTGAGGTTGAATTAAGACATTTTCCAGATTTTAAAATATAAAGATGAAAGTAGATGTACAGGTCAATTTTAGATTTCAAAGAATTGGATTTTGCTTTGAGACAAATTGGAAAATATTTGACAAATGAAATGAAATAAAACTAAAAATCATTGAATTAGAAAATTTTTGAAAAATTTCATTACATTTAGAACAGTCTCTGGACGTCACAGAAATTATAAACGATTTTCATAATAAAAGCCTAAAACTATATTTTTGTTGACATAAGTCCTGGAATTTTAATTTTTTAGTTAATCTGAAAACTAAACAAAAGCTTTAAATATACGAAAAGATATTATTAGTATTATATCTATAAATGGATATAATATTTAAAATTAGTAAATTGATCATGATCATTTATTAAAGAATAAATTATTAGATAACTTAATCTAATATAAGCTGATTAAGGAATCATATGAGTACTAATCGAAATCGAAAAAAATAATTTAATGATAAATTACTAATATATAGCTTATACTGTACAGGGTCCGCCATAAAGTCGGTGCACAATATTGTAGCGTAAGGGAGCACTGGGTAGCCCTCGGGATTACCCGGAA
>JAQIXI010001678.1:0-12698 GCA_034700165.1 Galumnidae sp. Gr-Ori-00277 | reverse complement strand
ATTCGCTCTGAAATAAACTTCCAACACATTCTGATATACTAGATTAAACCCATAAATGTAGTGTCTATTGGCTTTGCCCTCAAACCTTGTTCTATTATTTAAGAAGGGGACATGGAAGACTTCTGCTAGTAACGGAGAAACGTTTCTTTCAATATTAACTAATAAATTTAGCTTATTAACCTCTTTGTTTATAAGAGGTTTTATATTTTCCTTGAGGCCATTTTAACTATTAGTAATTGCTTAATTAATACTCAAGATAATGCAATAAATATAGTGGCTATAGGTTTTATCCTTAAGCCTTTTTCACTACATTTACGCAGTAGGTGTAGTATATAGTTTCGTTTTACACCCAGGGAAGAGTAAGGAGGAGTATGCTTCTCTAGAGACCATTTCTTCAGATATTAACCGAGAGGAAAGAGAGGTCTTTTATTAGTAATGGAAGAATATTTCCTTGAATATTAGCTAACAAAATATTAATTTATGTTATTAATTGAGGGATAAAAAGGCTTGTGTTAATATTAACTGAGGACTTTCTAGAGATACTAATGAAGAAGGTAGTTTAGTACATTTCTTTCTAGAGTATTCTACTTGGTATTATTAGATGTACTTTTGTTTTTAACATAAAATTATATATTCCCTTTGATAGTAAAGAGATGTCTTTCTAGTACACGCGTTCACTAAAACACGCGGACACTAGTACACGCGTTCATTAGCACACGCGGACACTGGTACACGCGTTCACTAGCACACGCAGACACTAGTACACGCGTTCACTAGCTCACACGGACACTAGTACACGCGTTCACTAGCACACCCGTTTACTAGCCAAATTGTTTAATAACTCAATCTTACGCTAGCCTACTCGTATACTAGACCATAGTACACTAAATCTTTCTAACACTAACTTACCTATTCACTAATAAACGAATTGCATATATTAAGAATTTATAAAACCTATACTAAACCTATTCGAGTACCCTATCTTAATAATAAATCGTCATAATTGTAGTGACTAAAGCTTTGCCCTCAAACCTTGTTTAATATTAATTTCGATTAATTTAATCATAAAAGTAATTGAAAACACAGTTTTAAAATTCACACTTTGCCACTTGAGTCATACCTGACTGAATCCCTGGACAACAGCCAAATTCATACCATTCAGGAGCCGTTTATTATTTACTTAGCGTTTACCCATTGTTTAACACAAATTCTAAATAGAATTCTGAAAATCTCTGGCGTGATTTGGTGTTTTTGCTGATTTTTAAAATACCAATTAAATTTGTTACATACAACGCAAATTTTTTCACTAATTAAAAGTTAAATAAATTTTAAGATAAACAAGTTTAAACTGCACTACATTTAGGGGATAAAACTACTATATATATATTATTTGGGATGGCAAAAACACTTTCCTAAATATTTTCCTAAATACCCTTTCTTCATGAGACCGAAAAATCTTTAAAATACCCCGCTGAGAAGAGCTCAGAGGACCTCAAATATCGCGGAGAGGAGAAAAACGGAGAAAAATTGGCAAAAAATCTGAAAAAATTTAACAAAAAATCCCAAAGTGTCTGTGATTAAAATGAATAATAACAGATAACCTAACAAAAAACTTATGGAAAATTAAAAAAGAAAAGACATAAGATTTTTGCATTTTTCAATTGAAAACATTGGATAGGACAACTTTCCTGTTCGATACATTGTTTCAAATTTTTTCACATAATATAAACCCCTAATTGAAATTATTTTTGATAGACTTAAAATTGGTAAAAATTCACCTTCTATCATTTTATTCATTCAATTTCTTAATTAAATGTATGATTTTGATATGATAAACTTTTGGAGAGATACTGTTTAAAATATTGAAAACAAAATTTTTCTAGCTCATATAGTTCAAAAACTACACTTCTGCAAACAAGTACACTTAGATTTGCAAATGTGTGTGTATGATGGGTTGTGTTATGGCAACGGAACAATACCCTACTACTTCTTCAACGAAATGTTGGACAACGCAAACCCGGACTGGAGTTGTCCAACAGAAATGGTTGACGGATTTAAGCCTGGCTTTAAATATCCTTTCGCCTTCTTTCATTGGTTACAAACTAGTGTACCACTTCCACAAATTTTCAGATCTACGGTTGGACCCGTTACAAATACCAATCTAAGTGCCATTGAGCCTAAAATTACGCTTTTAAACCCAGCGCAACTTATTTCAGGTCAAACTTCAAAATATTATATAAATATTTATCAAGCTATTATAAGAAACCTTCATTAAAATTTTCCGGATTTATGGATTAAATATTTATTCGTAATTATAAATTGTGTAATTTTAAAGTTAATAAAATTTAAATTAAAGTTTCATTAAAATTCTCGATTTTTGCTTAACATCAATAAAAACTGTTTAATCTTGGATCAAATTTCTTCATATTAATAATTTTATAAAATCCTTATTTTCCAGATTATTTTAATGAAGACCGTTTGAAAATCAGATGATCCATTCAAAGAATATATAGATATAAATGCATTACGATAGTTTACATAACGACTGTATAAATAGTCTAATTAAATAATGGCTATCTCTAATTAAAATTGTACTGATTGTAAATATTGTTAAAATAAATTCAGCAAATGCTGAATAAAAAGCCTGGGTAAATATTAAACATTTATAAATTCAAAAACATTATTTATTAAAACATTAAAGCAAGGTACAATAAAAAAGCATCTGTGAAATTTACTTCAATTTATTTAAAATATTTAATCTATTTAAATTAAATGAATATAATTAATAATTTTCTAACCATAAATATATTAGTAATATTTATTAGTCATTAATTAAATTTTGTTTACAATATATTTTACTTTTACCAATATAACAATTTTAATAAACCCAAATACACCGAAAAAAGTGAAATTAATTTTAAAAACCAAAACTGTTTCTCGAAACAAATTTGTGCAAGTTTTAATAAAATATTTAAACCTGGAAATTTTGTTTTGAATTTTTTAAGGACTACGATCCAAATTATTAAGTGCTTTTAGTAAAAGCGTGAATATAGTATACTTAGAAGGATTTTCTGCAGCCGTAGTAACTTCACAATTGACTGTATTCTCTTTTTCCAACACTTCAATGGCTGGCTTTGCCACTAGTTCAACTATCTTTCTTACATAATCTCTTGCACCATGCACATCAGGAAAAACAGCTAACAAACCTTCGGTATACTTTCGCAAATAACTTAAAAAATGCATTAAACAAAAAATATTAAAATAAAGTAATTTTAGGAAAAGAATTTCATGATCAATTTTGAAACATACCATGATAATAAAGGCAAAGTAATCTTAGTACCAGGTTGGGAAGCCTCTTGCAATATAACAATAAAACCATTTCGAATTTTAGAACTCTCTATCGCATGTTTGTTAATCTCATTAGCCCAGGCAGAGATTTTACTGGCTTCATCATTTTTGGCCCAATCACAGACATTAATATGAAATCCATCTTTCTTCATACTTTCTACAATTGCGTCAAGGTATTTAACGGCAATAGGCTTATTGAATGGCACTAATTTGTCTCTATTTTCGGTACCCTTCTTAAAGTTTGCCCTTAAATTTTGAGTTAAACAAAATTTTGATTATTAATGCAAATAGAAGTTTTTATTAAATACAAAGTTTAAATCTATATTATTTGGGAAATTTAAAAAGTTGTTTAACCCTGACCAATCATAATACCGTTGTTTTATTATCTGCAAGGTAACTTATTTTACAAATATCACATAAAACATTGTCTTTGAAAATTTTAAAATAAAACTACATAGATAATTTATAGACTTTGCAAACCACAAGGTCCCATTTGCATTGCTGTTTGAAAATGGCCTAATTTCAAAGTTTTGAAAAAACTACTTACTGTTTACAAGTTTCTTTATAATGGTTGATATCATCTGGATAGAGCTTATCAGGTCTACCTATTCTAATTGAATTAGATACAAGTCCATCAATTTCTGCCTCAACGGGATTCAAGTCACAGTGTGTATCTGAATATATAAAATATTAAAAATTAATTAAAATAAAAAACTGATGACCAACCTTGTACGACTACAAGAATACAAATTGATATAATAGAGTTCAGTTTTTGGATAAACATATCGATCTAAAAATTAATAAAAATTTTTAAGTTTTTAAAATTATTTTACTGAGAATCTTAATTGATTTTTAATTATATAATTAAATATTGAGATAATATCATAAATTTCAAAAAATATAAAAAAATTAGCCTAATTTTATAAAATTAGAAAATATTGAAACCTAATCTTTGAAAATAATTTCATAAATTTTATAAAAATAAAATATTTATATAGGGTTTAAAACAGGAAAAAACTTTCATCCACATTTACAGTTAAATTCGTGCATAAGCTATGTGAAATGTGCAAGCATATAATATTTATTCATATAAGTCATTATTAGAATGAGTAAGGAAAGTATTAACAAAATAGTAGTAATACATAAGATGAACTATTATTCTAATAACTTAATTCAAATAAAATGTCTCAATAAAATTCTCTGAAAAGGTTTTAATTTTGGTAGAAAATGTACTAGGCTTTTTAAATCTATATCTTGATCAATGCATATACTTTCTCAATGCATTCATTTAGTATAATAAAAAATTTCATTCCCTGTTGCTGAAAGCCTGTCCCTGGTTTAAAATATACTTAAATGAAAACGAAAATATTTTACAAGAAAAATAATTTAATAAAGCATATATGTTAAACTAGGTTTGAAGTCAAAGTAATAATCACTACCTTTACAGGTTAATACAGTTGACGCTCGATTTAACCAGGCTCGATATAACTAGATTTCGGTTTAACCATGTCATTTTAAAAGCACCGGCAGCTTTTATGGGAGCCTTAATGTTAAACAAGCTTGATTTAACCAGATTCAATTTAGCCAGAATCTCGATATAACCAGAATATTTAAGCTCACATTCAGTTCAAAGCATTCAATATAAACAGATTTATTATTACTAAAAACTGTGAGACAAAGTATAACATAAAATAATACATTTTTGAATTTGTTGACAACTTTGTGATATTTTGAGTTAAAATGTCGACTTTCCCAATAGAATTGAAATATAAAATTATTAACTTAATTGTTAAAAAGATTACGACTGAAGTTATTCTCGAAAAATATAAAATATTCGGATTAAAAGCTGATAACATATATGAATTCAAAAGACAAAAATTAGTGGTTACGATTCGTCGATATCATCAAAAATTAAATCATTTAAGAAATCAAAGTATTCATTAATAGATTTTTGGTATTCCGGAATACTCTACTTCGCCATCCTAGTTATGATTTTATAGGCTCCGACTTTTATTTAAAGACTGTAAAATTGAATATAGCCTTAGACCTCTTAACTTGAATCCGTAAATTCATGACTCAAAGAGATTTCTCAGACGACTCTTTCATTTTAGTTAACAAATTAGAGAATACATTAATTGAAAATCGATTTAAATATCAAAAACAGCTTAAAATTACTGATTTAAAGCTATTTTCTAATAAAAAAATAAAGTATTTGATATTTTCCAACTAATGATTTGATGATTTCGAAATAACCAGATCATTTTACTAGCACCGAGCTAACGGTTATATCGAGCGTCAACTGTACTTGTATATATCTTATTAAGTGTATTAAAAGAAAAAATAATAATATTTTAAAAAATAGAACTCAAATAAATGCTTAATTTAGATAACCATAACTGAACATTCTAGATTCACCCTAACACACCTAACAATGACTTATCAATAGAAAGTGGTGGTCCTTCGGCGGGTGGGTGGGTGTGGAAACAAACTAGATACTACATCTTACTTCGAAAATTAATTGAAAAAGTTTAAAGGGTTTGCAATAATTATAGGGTTAATATATTTGTTTACTGCAAAGTTAAAATGTAATATAATATTTCACTAAACACATCTAAGAATGTATAAGATCCATTAAGTGAAATAAGGTTTATCAATTGAATTTGAAAAAAATAAAACATGGTCAAAAGAGTTTATACTTCTGAATTCATCGAGAATATATCATCGAGAAATAACTAAATATTTCATTAAATTTTCAAAAAATAATTGATGAAAGCAGTTATAAAGTTTTACCCCTTACTAATTGAAAATAAATTATTTTAAATTTTCCTTCATAATTTTTATAATAATATACATGAATAATTTAAAAATTGGTCAAAATTTATTAAATCTAAATAGGTTTTATTTATTTTTTGTAAAATTTGTTTAAATTAAGGTGAAATTGGATTGATAGTATTGCTAAGTTTATATTAATTGAATACAATATTTTGAATGTAGACGTATTAGCATCATTTAATGAAATTTGATTAATAATTATAAATATGGTATATATGGTATATAATTTTAATTAAGAAAAATAATAATTAAAAAATAAGTTGGAAAGGTAAAAGAAATTTTGTTTTAATTAAATGGACTTTCACTTACAAATCCTCAATATTTAAAAATCAAATTATTAAAACTAAATTTCTTGTACCTTTTCAACTCATATATTTTTATTATTATTCTTAATTAAAATTAAGCACCATACTTATAACCATAAAAATTAAGAAATTGTAATTGGAGATGATGGTGAAGTTTAATTAAAATAAAAACTAATTCAGGCAAATTGCAGGTTACAGTCGAAGATTTAATTAGGGTTCGGCGAATTTTTCCTATATCTATTTTAATAATTTGACAAGTCAAAATATTTTATAACAAAAGCCACTTTAAACCATTTTAGAACCACTTTAAAGTTTTGCGAATAAAAACGTGTTTTAATTCAAATAAGAATTCAGATACCCGTTAATATTCAAAGAAATATTACCCCGTTACTAGAAAAAAACCTCCCTGTCCACTCCCCTTACTAATAAAAAAATGGGTCTCTAGAGAGCCATCAACCTCTATATGCTCTCCGTTAATATCCGAAGAATCTCTAGCATAGTAGTAGAACTCCGTTAATCTCTGCAGAGGCCTCCGTTACAAGCAAAACGCGGGGGGTGGGTGGTTTGGTGGGTGGGTGGGTGTAAAACGAAACTATATACTACACCTACTGCGTAAATGTAATGAATAAGATTTCTTATTAATAGATAGGTTTTCATAATAAAAGTTAAGAAATAATAAAAATCCCTAAAAATTATTAATCACTTTTGAAACTAAGCACTCATTTGCTCCCTCTATAAGGTATTGTTTTAGATAAGATATAATGTTAATTTAGATTTGGAAGTGAAGTGAAATTTCTATGTAATAAATTAAGTTTCGAATCAATTTATAAATTAGGAATAAGAAATGAAATGTAAAGGAAATCTGAGTGAGTAGAAAATTAAAAACAAATATATGATTCAGCTAGAATTGATGATGAATTCAAATAAAATTGAGATAAATTTGATTTAAAATTTAATCAAAATGATTGCTTAAAATTTACTCATAAAAGGTGAAAAGATTAGTTCAAAACAAAAAATTAAAGTTTATTTAAAGTTTGTTGGGGAAAGGATTTAATTCTGATAGTTTTGATCAATGATGGGAATGCGGCCATCAGCAGTGGCCACAATGAAGACAAAAACTTTATATTCATTAGTAATCAAATAAATAGTAAAATTAAATTAGGCAAGGACAATTATAAGATTTATTTTGAATCGATGTAAATCAAAAACTATTAATATATATCACTAATCTTAATTAAAAAGTTTTACGAATACCTAAAGGGGTGAAATTTTATCCCATATATTGATAAATGTTTAAATTTTTATCACTGGTTTTGATTAAGGCTTAATTGTTATATAAGGTTAAAATTAACAATGTGATAAATTCTGTTAAATTGGAGTCTGAGATATATGTTTAAAATATATAAGATTATTTGAAAATAATTTAAATAAAAACAGTATTTAAAATAATGATAAATATTTTAATCAAAACTTCCTTACTTTGATTGAAGATTTGTCGTTGAAAACCTAATAATTTTGTAACCTCAAAAATGAACCTAAATTTCTCATTAAGGACTATTTATACAAAAAAACATTCGGGTCACTAAAATTTCTTAATCTTTTATTAATTATACATAATTAAGTAATTGAATATAATAATTATATATATAATTATGTGTTGTAATCATCGAAATTTAATATTTTTTTACTGCATTTACTTAAAAAAATAGAGTTGTTTGTTTCTCGTTTATTCATTTCAAAGATATTTCTTATAATATATTTAATTAAATATGGTTTTTAACAAAATTATTCACTACATTTACGCAGTAAGGTGTATTATATAGTTTCGTTTTAAAAGAAGGAAAATAATCTTAAAAAGCTAACATGGCTAAACTACAAGACTTTAGAGGGTATCAGAGGAGGGAATTTTGGTCTCAGCTAAGTAGATATCATTCAGGAGTATTTTGAAATATCATGAGATATGGGAATTTTAGCGAATATTAAATATTTCTCCTTATGAATACATACAATTCATTCATACTTAGCGTATTTTAACACTTTTAAGCAAAAAGTTTAATAAATATTAGCAAAAAATAACTAATAACATTTTAACACTAGCCCACGCTTACACTTATCCACACGTACACCAATAATAAAATTTCTCTTGAGGCGAGAAAATTTTCAAATACCCTTATTTTCAAAAATTAGTAAAAAATAAATAAAACTGAAAAAGAAACACAAGAGAAAACTTTTAGAAATGCGTAATTAAAAATGTGTTTCTTATATAAGGAGAAGAGAAACAACATGAATACAATGAGCAAGCTCATTGTGAGTTTAAGGGGTTATTAATTAGTATTTTACTAATAATTAATTATGGTTTAGACATTTGATTGGTAATTACATACATTTATTTTACCAAGTACAAAGTCTACATTTAAAACAATGTGCACACTATTACCCTAAGTTCCGTTAAATAAGACGCGGCTTTTCTAAAGAAAAAAGTGAATATTTTGAAAAAAAATTGATGCTCGACTTATACATATGGTTGTACAGTGAAATGAAAAAGTTAAGAAAATCCAGATATCCAGGAAAAATAATCCTCCCAGGTGGCAGTAGAGAACGCTAAACCTTTTCAAGGTTTCCAAAAATTAAAATAAAAGTAGATTCCTTAAATAATTTTTTATTAAAATTTTGTTCAGTGTTTGACACAATTTGTAATTAAAATTATTACCGAAGATAGAAAATATTTTTTGTCACAGTTTTAGATCATAATTTTATATAATCTTCCAAATTTAACATAGAAAAAATTTAAAATGAATATATAAAAATTATTGTTTATTTTAGGTGTAAATTATAGGATAAATCTTTCAAGAAGTTTTTCAGACATAATGCCGAAAAGATAATTATGGTTATTTAACAAATTATAAAAATTTACAAATAAATTCTCTTAATAATCAATTGAAAATCATACTTATTTATCATGAATCCGCTTCAAATTTTCGCTATTACAATTTCTGTTAATTTATGTGTTATTAATTCTAATTAATGATTTGATTTACGGATTTTCATCGGCTTAAGCGGTGTAACTATCATCTGTGATATTGTTTGCGTTAATTTTGATTAATTTTGTTCAATTTGGCTAAAATTTGTGTGAATCGCTACTATTTTATTTTATTTGTTTGCATTTTATCATAAGTGCCATGGCAAATTTTGGCTATACCAATTGCACATAATGCCGGGGAAGAGGGGCTGAAAGCCATAATCAAAAACCCCTACTGTTCCGAAACCAGAAGGGTTAAGTATCTATGAATCTTCTGAATCGAAAGGCGCCCAATCGTCACCGCAATCACCACCAAGTAAACGAACTGGTACTGTCTCGAGCTCTGGCTCGAGATCTTCGCAGGGAACACAGGTGAAAGAACTGGCGGCAGAGTTTGAGGCCCTGGATACTCGAAACCGGTTCCAGGACGATATGAAGCAGAGTTTGGATCAAAATGGTCGTGCAGAACGAGCAGATCTTAAAAGGAAATAGAGAGAGCAGCAAAATTTATAAAGATTTTATCCGAGAAATGGCATTTTTAGAAACATTTAAAATTGAAGAACTTAAAACTGACACGACTATTATTGCTTCGGCAATCGAACCCTCGCCTCCCCGAAACCTCTCCGTTGCGAATCCGAACTCTAAAGCTATAAGAAGCAATGACGACCATGCAGCTTTTCTATCTTATACGCAGGACCTGGCACACTTTGGATCAAGTGATGTGAACAACTATACCCGCTTTTCAATACAACGGAGGGATATGACATTTACCGATGCACGGAAAGCAACTAAAGCCCTTACGGAAAACTTGGCCCGATTAAGCGAAATCAGTTCTCACAGAGCCAGTGGTGGCGACTTGGCTCTGCAGAGTATTAAGGAAATCCTAACTTTAGTTAATGATACAAACGAGAAAGTAAAGGATCTGCATTTCTTAACCGGAGACCGAACACTGACTTTTGCCGAAGCAACAGCCTCTGAATTGCCAGGGCGAATATACCATAGGGTGATAACATTTGAACCACCCGGGAGACCTTAAAGGCATTCGCCTCGTATGAAAGCCTCAGTTATTATTGAAGGAAAGCCGGAAAATTGGACTCATGAGCAAAAGTGGGATACAATTAGAGACAAGGTCAATCCCGTCAACCTCCGATGTGGCTTTGAAAAAGTCATAAAACTTTCCGATTAACAGACCAAAATTGACTTTTCGAGTGAACACGACTGTAATATAATGAAAAAGCCAGGAAACTGATGCCCCCGAACTCACTGTTAGAGACAATGGCTGCCGTAGACCTCAAATCTTCTTGAGATATACCGAAAACGACATCCCGGACGAGATTTTTATTGAAGGCTTAATCAAGTAAAACGAAGAGATCGCACAAAGCATAGGTAAAGTAGACCCGAAGACTCTTATTAAAGTCAAATTTAGAAAAAGGCATCCAAATCATAAATTTGATCCGAGGAAAGCTAACCTTACCGGCTATGTTCTCGAAGTCGACCCGACCGTTTTTCAGGCCATCTCTAAGTTATGAAAGGTCAAAATAGGACCAGTGATTTTTTTTCAAACCGAATTTTCTTGCAGTGCTTCAGGTGTCAAAAATTCGGGCACACAACGAAAAATTGTAAAATTAAAGTTAAAGAAAAGGAAATTTGTAACTACTGCGCTGAGAAAGGCCATGAATCGAAACTCTGCCCTGATAAGACTGACACGGCAGTCCATAAGTGTATAAATTGGTTCTCAGCGAACACGAAGTTGAAAAGAACTAATCCTACGAACCACAAGTCATCATATCGCTTATGCCCTGTATATGTGCGCGTTAAAGAACATATTACCGAGGAAATAAATTATGGTTTTTAGGGGTGGCGTCCTCCGTCTGCTCTCCAGTCACATCAGTGGCAATTTTAGTTTAGGTTTTGATTTCGGTTTATAAATAGGGTTCGGCTTATCTATTATTCTATTTTGATTTTGAAATTTTTGCTATTTTCTTGGCCTCGGCTTATACACTGCTTCGGCTTATTTAACGGAACTTAGGGTACATAAAGACAGACTACAAAATTGCTAGAGAATTATATTGAATATATATTCAGTTACAAATTAGAAAAGTATGCAAAACATAAACAGGAGGAATGAGTAATACAAAACTTAGCTAGCTAACTTTAAAGAATACAAAAACTGATGCCTAAAATGGAATATATCCCACTTCACTCTTTTAAGTTATAGATATAATTTTTAAATTAAATTTTAATAATTCAAATTTTATGCTTTCCTATAAATTAATAAAATTTCAAAAGATCCCTTCTTTTGAGATTCAAGGATTTTGTAAAATATACATGAATAATTGATAAAATAACCTTATCTAAAAATATACAATATATTTGAAAAATTCTATTAATACCAGGGATGGCAAATAGGGGGTATTCCAAATAACCCCCCCTGGAGCTGAAAAATCGTCAAAATACCACCCTGGGATGAGCGCGAGAGGAACCCCACCCCCCTCGAGCCGGCTCGATTTTTGCCTAAATTATTGAAAAATCGGGAAAAATTAGCGAAAAATCCAAAAGATAGCTGAACTTGTTAAGAAAAGTAAAAGAAAACACAACAAAATTGCGTTAAAACGTCAAAAAACGAGTTTTTAGAGTGACTTTTTTCAAACTTCAACTTTTCACAAATTTTAAAAAAGTCGTTTTTTGTTAAAAATTTTTGATTTTATGCTTCAAAAGGGATAAAATAAGTTAGATATGATTGAATTTCATGTATTTAAGAGAAAAAACACCTAAAAAACGCTTAATATGCGATTTTTAGCGATTCATAGTGTTTTTTCAAAATACCCTCCTAATACACCCCCCTGAGCCGAGACCAAAATACCCTACCCTGACACCCCCCTGGGATCAAAGTCTTTTGCCATCCCTGATTTTAATTAATATTTTAATACAAATAATTCATAATTTTAGTAAAATTTTGTTTTAATTTTAATAAAATATTTTATTTATTAAATATTAATTTAAACATAAATTAATTAAATATTTTACAATAAAATGAGTGCAAACATTGCCATCGCATGGAATGACCTCTCATTTGAAGTCAGGTCATTATTTACACGAAAAAATACATTAATTCTAAACCGATTGAATGGTTTCGTTGAATTGGGATCTTTCAATGCAGTGATGGGACCGTCCGGTGCAGGACTTACTTCACT
>JAQIXI010001677.1:0-12699 GCA_034700165.1 Galumnidae sp. Gr-Ori-00277 | reverse complement strand
AATAATTTTGTAAATTAAGACAAATTTGAAGAAATGGTTATAAAATATGTATAAAATCAGCCGAAAAGCCAAAGAATGTATACCTCTTGAGTCAAATGCAAGTAATCTTTTGACACAAATATACAACTGTTTGAAAGATGAGTGGATTTCAGAGTGTCGTCTCTTATGTGAGATATTAGTTAATCCTCACTTAAGAGCTGTTCTTTTCGCTGCCGATTGTGTCGCGAGAAGTGATTATTCGATAACTGAGGAGAAAGAAGACATACAATACGAAAATGTGGTCGATTCCAATGATAGGCAAATCTTGAAAATAGTTCGAGTCGTTAAAAATGACGAACCGTTGGGGGCGACCGTCAAAATCGATGAAAAAAGTGGAGCAGTTGTTTTAGCTCGAGTTCTGGTCGGCGGCGCAGCGCATAGGAGTGGAGTGATTAATGTCGGCGACCAAATACTTGAAGTCAATGACATCTCAGTTCGCGGCCGATCGCCAGTAGATGTGATTCATTTGCTCGAACAGAACTGCAAGAAAGGTATCATTCGTTTCAAGCTATTGGCGGCCAATCAATTGGACCAAACAGTGAAGACTACGAATGTGACGGTTAGGGCTCACTTCGATTATGACCCTTCAAATGATGCCTATATTCCGTGCGACAAAATCGGTCTTCCATTCAAAAGGGGTAATATTTTGAGTGTTGTGAACAAAGAAGACATAAATTGGTGGCAGGCATCTAAACTACCAGATCCTAACGATGACTCCGATGATAAGTGTTGGCATTCTTTT
The DNA here is from genome assembly GCA_034700165.1 of Galumnidae sp. Gr-Ori-00277. Lineage (NCBI taxonomy): Eukaryota > Metazoa > Arthropoda > Arachnida > Sarcoptiformes > Galumnidae > Galumnidae sp. Gr-Ori-00277. The sequence continues at coordinate 11,918 of JAQIXI010001677.1, read as the reverse complement.
GCTGGTTTAATACCAGGACAACAGTTACAGGAGAGACGTTTCGCTGCAATGCGAGACCTTAAGTCTCAATACGACCGCAACCGATATATTGAAGTATTTCCTGGCCTTAAGTCTCCGTTCCGTAAAGCGATTTGGACTCCGCGTAAAGTCAAGAAAGTTATGTATGACGTGTGCCGTAACGTTGATTTTGACAGAGAAAAAATCACAACATATGAAGCGGTGGCTAAATATTATCCGCCACCGAATCAATTTCGACCCATTTTATTGATTGGTCCCAAAGGTGTCGGACGTAAAACATTAATGAGACTTCTATTGGAACAGAGACCCAATCACTTTCGTCGACCCATACCTCATACCACAAGATTTAAAAAATTTTCAGAAAATGAAGGAATTGATTATCATTTTGTGAGCGACGAATGGATGGAATCCGAGATTAAGTGCGCAAATTTTCTAGAATTCGGCCAATTTAGGGGTAATTACTATGGAATTCATAAGGAGTCTGTCCTTCAAATAATAAACTCTGGTTTTGTTTGTTTGCTTAATTTGAGTGCTCAGGGCTTAAAACGAATTTATACCCCAGAATTCAAGCCTTATATTGTGTTCGTTCGGCCCTCTTATGACTTAAATCGTTTGATGGTCTCTCGAATTCAAAGATGTGATAAAAGTTTATCCAATGAAGTAATTGAAGAATATTTTCATTCAATGATATTCGGAGCGCATAAACTAAACTATTTGTACGGACAGTATTTTGATATAACTTTAATAAACGATGAGTTGAGAACAACGTTTACCAAAATATTAGAGATTATCCATTCATTAGAAACTGAGCCAAAATGGGTGCCAATCAGTTGGATTCACAGCAGCTAATCCTCCATTTCTTACATATTTATAATTATATTGTATTTCCTAATTCTAATCAGTATTTCTAACACTAGTCGTACGCAATAATACTCAAAGTTGTCTCTCATATCAAACGAGTCATTTCTTTAGTCATTTTGAAAGTATTTATCGATATATTTAACAAAATATTATTTAAGTCTTTTAAGTCTAAACATCGAAATTATAACTTATTTTTAAACTAATATTCGATTAAATAAAATAATTGATCGCTAATATGATTGACTTATTTTCTTCCAATCGGGCGCTAAGTTTAACTGAAACATATCATCTGTCAGTCCCTCTCTTGGTTTCAGTTGCATTCGAGTGTTCGGTAAATGATTTAAAATTTTCGCCTTTTTTTAATAGAAAAAGATTTTAAGCAATTATATAATGAATGGACTCACCCTTGAATTGATTCTATGACTGTTTCTTAAATTTTCCAAAGTTTTGATTTGAGTTTCACTCAATTTTAACGAAGAAGTTGTGGAATCATTACTACTTTGAACAGAATCGGGACAAAGGCTCAAAAGGTGCGATCCTTTAACATCACCTGAATTTTCAAGTAATGGCTCACATATTAAACATTTGGATAGTTTTCCTTTTGTGGGCACACATTTTAAATGAAATGAATGTCCGCAACCAAACAATATATTGTCTTCGATTTGGAGGAGTTTTAAACAAGTATTACATGTCTTCAATCTATTAGTGTTGGCCTTATTTACGCTTTTCTTAAGTTTAACGAATTGTTGGTGTAATTCATTCAATAATAAGTTATTAGTCGTCAAAAGAAGAGTTTCCTCATAATTATAGTTTTCATAAACAGTATTGAAAAGATCTCTCAAATCACATAGAGTTCCACCGCTGCCGGAGAGGAAAGACATGTCATTTACCAAACTTTCCATTATTGAAGTCAAGTTTGTGGTATTATTAATACTTTCTATCAATTTATTCATTAATTTATTCAAATCGTTGCAAATATTTTGTTTTAATGGATGTGTTTTTGCGGCCGATTTGACGAATTGATTAATTGTAATCATTGTATTGATTAAAGACAACCAGAAATTGTCTCTTTCTTTGGTTTCAGTCATTTTGTAAGAACATCGCCGACAAAATTCAATGATTGCTATCATTTGTCTCTCAATTTGATTCCAAGAGTTTTCGATTTCGGATGCATTTAATACTTTAATCAATTGATCCAAATCTTTATACAATAAATTAAAGGCCTCCTCAAAACGGGATGTCTTTTCGAGCAGATATGCCGTCCCGTCATTTATATTATATTTTTTGCAGAACTTATAAAACAATAAATATATCGAAAATTGTAATCTAATAAATGCTTACCATTAAAGCGACGTCCGGTCGATAGTCTTCTAATATATTTAAAGTTTTAAATATATATTTGGGTTCGAATTCTGACATCAATTCTATAAACTTTTCCTGAATTTTTGGATCAGTTATTAGCGATTGTTTTCTCTGTTCTCTCAAAGAAAGTTCTTCAAAATTAATACTTCCGGTCGACGGATCTCTTTTGTGTGTTTTGAACGCCGTTTCGATTAATATTCCAAATAATAATTTATACAAATCTTTTGGATTAGTTTTAAGAGAATTCAATATATCTTCAAATCGATCGAAATCTAATTCATTTAAAACTAATTTAGCGGTCATTTTGTTATTAATTTCTGTTAAAACATCTATTTTTGAATAAATAAATTCTTTAAAAATTAGTTTTTCCTCTTCAGAGACATTCGATGACATAAGTATTTGTTGTATATAATTAAAGACATGACTCTGTTTTTAATTAAAATTAATATTAAATTCCCAATTAATTTGTTCTTCTATTATAAACCTTTTTTTGTTCATCATAGATGTAGCATGATAAATTTTCGCCCCAATTTCTATTCTTTAAATAAATATATTCGAGAACTCGAAAACTATTTTAAAAATAAAGAGAAAATAATATTGAATTAATGAAATGTTTGAAAACATTTTAAAAACAGTAAAACCAACAAATGAGCCTTTTTTGCCATTTCTATAATTTTATTTTCTTCGAAATTCAGTTCATTTTCTGATTGTAATAATTCCAATAAAACATTTTGTCGTTCTTCGAACCACAAAACATGTTTCGGTTGAAATAAATATTGGATTAACTAAAAAAAAAAAAAGAATAAATGGATCACAAAATTAGTAAAAAGTAATGAAAGGATTCAAAACCTGATCCATTAAATTATTATCGATGATAATTGTATTCTCTTTATTAGATAGAAGTTTAGCAATGAATAAGAAAAGGGCTCCCATTTGATTGTGATCGAAACCAGGACTTTCAAGTATAACCTTTACTAAGATGTCGACCAATTCTTGCTTTTGATTGACTCTAATTTTAAACGAAATTAGTTTTAAATAAAATTTGCGAAAAAAACTTACGAAAAGCAGTTCTCAGAATCAAAAGTCTGAAAAGCGTTGGAAAGAATATTAAGAAATTGTTTTGTATTGAAATTCAAAAGTATTCTTAAATTCGGATAAATTTCTGCCGCAAAAGATTTCAAATTATGATTAGAAGTATTAGTTTTGTCGACTTTTAAAATCCTTGATATCATTTCTTTTATCAAAATTATCTTCTTTTCTGATCCCAAATCTTTATCGAAGGGAAAGGAACGACCCTTTAATATATTGTCGATATAATTGAATAATTTATTTCCGATTTCGATCTCTTCTTCTGTTAACTCATTTGCATTATTAAGAAATGTCTCCAACTTTTTAATTAAGAGTTCAAATGGTGTCATATAATCATCGAAAGCGTTGTTATGAATATAAATAATTGCATCGAATAAGCAGTGCTTTTGACAAATAGTCATCACCTGATGAATATCTAAAGAAGTTATCTCTAAGTTTAAAACAACGGCTTCTAAATTATGAAACCATTGCCTCTCCTCGTAATAAATAATCAATTCTTTGGCTAAAACTGGGCTCATATTTTTGAGCTCTCCTTTGAAAATATGTGATTCTAATGAATCTAAAAATATTTTTTTAGCGATGGAGTCATCAGAAAATCTGTCGAATAACTCATTAAGAAGATAATGATTGTCTTCAATCGCCAAACAATAATCGACAACAATTGGAATAAGTTGTCGAAAGTGTTCGAAAAGGGCTTCAATTTTTCCATTTTCGGGACACAAAACTGTTAGTCCGGAGTCAACGAATTTATTCAAAACTTCAGCCATTTTTTGTGAGACGAGATTTCTTTTCTCAAACTTCTTTCCATTCAAACCTATTATTGCTTTTGCGGTGTTGTTATAAAAAGAGAGGGTCAGCGCCAGTGCCTCCGCAAACTTATTTTCATTGACTAATATATCAATTCTTTCGCTCCAATTTCTGATTGTAAACAAATGTACAGAATTTATGCCCAAAATTAACAAATTCGAGGAAATTGTGTTAGAAAAAGACGTGTTTGAAAGACAAACTGAGTGGTAGCAAGCTCGATTTGCACCCGCAGACATGGCTGGGCTCACATTTGTCCCGTTATCGATAGACTTGAAGAGAGCACTCGTGTAAACCATTTGTATTTTGTCGATTTCAATCACTTCAATCTCTTCCTCGGATCTAACATCGAAGACATGCATTCTTTCAAACTCATCGATAGTAACCATTGTTCGTGAATTCAACCAAACCATTGATTGGATTATATATCCGACAGTTATTTGCATTAAAGGAGTAAACATTACTTTCGAAGATGTCTTAAAACTCGCCTAAAATTAAAAAAATATTCAATACTTTATTAAAGGGAAAAAATTAGACCTGAAAAAAGTATATATTATTTTGACGTCCGAATGAAAGAACCGGATCTATAACTCGATTATCTTCAGATATCTGAACCATAACGAATTGCCAACAAAGTAGAGGCAGTGTTTCCGAATGACCCTTAAATTAGTCATTTTTAATGATTGAATAAATGAATAAAAGTTATTCTCAAACCTTAAGAATTTGAGTGAAATGAACAACAATTGTTGGTCGCACTGAAAGAGCGATCACTTTTGTAACGGTAGCCATAGATAACAAACATATATCAACAAAATTTGCCACTTCTTTATTAGGAGGTGTCGGTACTACTAAAGGCTCGACAGTCAAAACCTCTCCGCGACTAAAAATAATTTGAAATAAGTTTTCAAGAATTAAATCTTCATTTGAGACCTTCCGGAGAATATGCACTGCGAGTCAACTTCTTTGCGTCTAAAGTCCAAAAGAAAGACCGAACCACTGCTGTCACTCAAAACCACTAAATTATTGTCTGACAAATACTGTTTAATAAGAATTGAATATTCAATTAAATGAAAGAATTAGTAAAAATCTATAAATAAAGCTATAAATAATGGAAACCTTTAAATGAAGAACTGTTGTATTCTGTGAATGCAAATCATTGAATACTCTAATCAATTCTCCAGAATTAAGACTCCAAAGACTGACACTTCCTCTACTATAACCACAAAGAAGTTTTGAGTTATCTCTTTTAATAGCGATCGCTGACACCGAACCCAAAGATTCATTTATTCTGAGACATGATTTCATAACTTGTCTCAAATCTAAACATTTATTTATTTAAAAGTTTTAAAATATTAGAAAAAAATTAGAATTTATATATAATTAGAAAAAGAAAAGAAAACTAACCGAAGACGAGAACAAATCCATGAGATGTGCCGATCGCTACATAATTGTTTGAAATACTTAAAACTGTAGGCTTTCCCGCATTAATTCTCTCAGTGTTTACAGATTTGAGTTGACCCGAAAGTCCTCTCAATACTGAGTGTCGAATAACTGATCCTTCGATCGAAAGATTATCTGTTTTTGAATTTTTCGAATTGCGTCTATTTGGAGACCGTTTAAGACTTTTTGAATCTAAACTACTTATTGAAGAGTTTTCTAATGAATCCAAGAAATCATTGAGAATCCCATCGAAGACATTATTTGCTTCATTTGCATCCAAATCATTGTCAACAGAATCGTTGTCTTCCTTTTTATTGACAATCGATTAAAAAATGGTTCAAAGAAATGAATGAATGAATGAATGAATGAATACCTCATTTAAGATACTTTCAATTGTCGGAAGCGGTCCTTCAATTGACGGAATCGCAAATTCTTTGTCGTCGATCTGTTAATTAAATCACAATTAAATTAAATCCAGTCTTATAAATGTTTTCTAAATTTACCTCAAAATCCAAATTTAAATCATTTAAAGAGTTCATTGATTTTGTGTTTAAAAAGAATTTAAATTTAATACAAATATAAACATATTTTTGATAAAAAAGAGGAGTCTTTTAAATATTGTATTATATTTTGATAAATGAAATCATGTTTTGTTGTCATTCGTTGTCATAGAAATTATTCCAATATTTTTATGAAAACAGGTCTGAATGAGCAATGAGCAAGCACAATTACAATTTCATCAATTTTATAATGGATAACATAAAAAGTATAAATCGTTGTAATACTATAACTATAAAATACATTAAATTTAAACAAATTAGTCATCATTTTATGTGAGACAAACAGTAATAATAACACTAACAATAATATGACTCACCTTTATTTATTTAATCAGGTTAACTTGACCTTACTCATTTCTTTTTCAGTTATTAATTAAACTATAAGTAGTTAACCCTTTCTTAAGTAATTCTTTAACGGAATGAACACAATTTCAGTATTTTGTAGTCTGAGTTGTCTTCGATTAGAATTTTCTTTAATTTATTTTCGTCTTTAATTCAAATGAGAAAACATTAAATGAATTAAAAATTTTTATTTATTTGTGAAATATAATAATCGATTGTTTTGAATATCACTTCAATTGAAATTACAGACATTTATATACTTAAAGCAAATATTAAACGACTTAAACCTTCAGCCATTAAATCAATTCCTTAAATATTTCTTAAATCAAAGAATTTTTAAAAAAAAATTTAAACAAAACATCAATTAATTTGAAAAAAAAGTTGAAGTAATTAAAGCAAAGAAGAAATCAATTATTTTTTCCTTTGTTTCCTTTCCTCCTATTTGTGAGACAAACAATCATTTAATTCATTATTTTTTATAAATCGGGAAAAGAATACCTTTTGTGTGAGAATAACGAGAAGATAACGGAAAATATCGATGAAATCCAAGAATAAAAGCACAGAATGACTGTAAAAAGAAAATGTATACTAGATTTGAAAAAAATGAGTTATAAACGAACCCAATATAGTCAGTATCGCCGCGACGTCTCTTCTCAATGATTAGGTTTGTGTCATACATAATGAAACCGCAGACAACGAAAAACGCTAAATAGAGGTGAATCTAAACAATAATAAATCAAATTATCTGTTAATATATAATTAATACAAATGTATATAATCTATAAGTTTATCGAAAGATTTTAAATTTTTATTTTTTGCAAAATATAAAACTTTCGAAACATTAGTTTAAAAATGAGAAAATTTAACGATAAAAGCCTTTATATCTTATAATATGTCATAAAATGTCTCAATTTTTAGTGTTTTTATAAATAATTTAATTTTTCATTAAATATTTAAATGAATATTCAAACGAAATGTGTTTTTAGATTTCTAACGAAAACTAGTTTTAGTTTTACACTAAATTATAGCACAAAACAAAACATCTGTACGTTTTTAAGTACTCCTTTGGGTATTCCCCCCAAATGCTTTTTAATGTTTAAATTGAATCAAATTATAAGTTTTAAAATACATTTAAGACTCAGTTCTCTAAATTTGAAAATTAATGAATCACTAAATGAAATCAATTAATAAAATGAATGAAAACAATACCTGATATAAGAGTTTGGATCCAATGAATAGATTAATGATAGAAAGCATCAAAAGAAGGGAAAGGAATGACATAAGAGTTCCGCCCAAATAAAGCATTTTTCTCTGATCACTGAATATTGCGCTCAAAGAAAAACATCCGAATATAAGACAAGTCGAGAGAAATGCCGTCGGAATTATCGCCGGATTCACTAAAATTGTGTATTCCATGAGTGGACCCAAACCGAGACCTAATTCAACAAAAATTATTAATTTAAGAGTAATTAAAGGGTTAACACAAACCGGAAGAGAAGGCGAATCCAATCAAATAAAGAAGTCGTGTCGTATGGTTTTTGCCGGTGTCTGGAGTCGAGTACAGAGCGATTGCAAAACCGATGGCACACAACGCAGACAAAAAGCCTCCCTTTTATACACATTTCCATTACTTTTCCATTCATTTATAAAATATCATAGAAATTAAATTAAAAAATACCTGAAATATATTCGTAAATAAGTGGAGATAACCGGCGATTGCGGCCGACAATAGAGAGATAGCCATCGATGAGTAGACATCCTTTAAATGGCTTTTAATATGGGGTTCACTGAAAAACAATTAATTAATCTTTTATTTAATCAAAAAATTCAGATTAAATACATCTTTCGATTTAACGAATTGAAAAATGAATCGAAAACCGAATCCATTTTAATAGAAATATTTGACTGAAAATTAAAAAATATTAAATATTTTTTCAAATTATTATTAAACCGAAACTCAAAAGTAATGAAAAACGACTGAAATATTGATTAAAAAGTGCGTCACTTTTGGGACCGAATTATAATTTCTGTGTATTTTTCGAGAAAATTCTAGAATTTAATACAAAAACTATTAACTGATAAATATTTTCAGTACTTTTATATTCAAAATTAACATTAGTTTTACTGATAAAAAGGTTTTAAATTAAAGAAATGTTAAATGAATTAAAAGTATTTTTATTATATAAACAGAATTTAGTGAACGTCAGACTCGTTGCAAACAAATCACTGTTTTTTCTCACTTTTATTTGATTTCTTATTTCCTTTAAATTAATTTATTATTTATTATAAAAAGGTTTTTATATATTTATTAATAACTTTATTAAAGTGTAAGTCTTTTGCATTCATTTAGTATTAATTTTATTACAATATATTATCATTTAAACAAATATTTGTTTATATGAGAAAACATATCGTTATATCAATTGATTTATAGTTTAATATTTTTAATTATAATTAATATTTTTTACAAAATATGTCTAATATTTTGTTTTTAGTCTAAACTTATGGAACAAAAAAATGCATTTTTAAGGATATGTTTACCATTAATACGATTATCAGTAGATTATAGTCAGGAAATAAACCAAAACTTTCAAATGAAATTCAAATCAAATAATTGTAATCTAAATAAAGCAGATTTATTGTGTACTTATTGTGCTTATTGTGCTAATTGTGCTAGGTCATCTTTATAAGTGATAATATTGTTAATCTAAGAAAAAATATGAGGCAATTGAGTGAAACAAATGGAGAAAATTATGAAACACTTATAGTTATAATCAGAAACTCTTCAGATCTTTGCATCACTTCTTAAATATTATTTAAATTTTGGTCCAAAGTTTAGATTTAAGGGTATTTTAATAACTGACTCATCAAATGTTTAATTAATTTTTCTTTTATTTATCAAATTCTATAAAATTTTCTTATATTTTAGGTGAAAATGAACTATAAATGAATTTCTCGATTTGTGTCACAAAATTGAATGTTTAAGAGATTTGGATTAATTGGTTTCAAATTTTGTGAAAACCTTTTAACTCGAAAAATGAATTCCAAATGTTTGGTCAGAAGCGTTGAATCGGAGCCATATCTTAGGATTTCATTCAATTATTCATTTGATTCAAAATTTCAGAGATTTTTTAAATTCAATCGAAATAAAAGCGAAACTTTAGGACAAACTTTTGCCAGAATTTCATTAAATATAAACAATGTTTTGACGAAAAAATCGAAGAAAAACAAAAATAAATCTGAAGTCAAACAAAATTTAATTGAAATTCAGTTAATGAATGACGGAATTCAAGTGAATGAGGACTCACTTAACGGCCAAATATGGAAATCAGGTTTTTTTTCCCTTAAAATTAGTTTAAACTTTATTTAAATTTTAATTAAATTTAGGCCAAACTTTGAAAGTCGGGGACAATATTTATGAAGTGATACTAAACCCACCGACAGTCAAATCAATAAGTCTTCCCAAAAGTATTTTATCGACTTTTACTGTTTATCCAACGGTTTTACTCGAATTCTGTTCCACAAATGAATGCAAATATTTTTGGTTCAAAAGTCATATTAATGTAAACGAATCCAAAGTTAAAGAGTCAGCGATTGACCAAAATATCAAATCTGAGACCAATTCTGAGAAATGGATTCCAATCGGAGAAGGATTTTATTACAACACAACAAATGCTGACATCGGATACAAATTAAAAGTAATTTGTGTTCCAAATAATGGAATTCAATTGGAAGCTATCAGTGAAAACCCGGTTGAGGCCAACCCTGGTTTGTGTCCCTTTGAAAAAAGACATTTGTTTTGTAAAAATAGTTCCAATTTTGGTTCGTTTCGTATAATGAGTTACAACATATTAGCCGACACTTATGTAGACTCAGACTATTCACGAACAGTACTCTTTGCATACTGTCCTCCTTATGCTCTTAATATTGATTATAGAAAACAATTATTAATTAAAGAATTGATTGGATATAATTCGGACGTCTATTGCTTACAAGAAGTCGATAGAAAAGTATTTGAAAACGACTTAAGACATGTTCTCTCTTCGATTCCAACCGTTAATACATCGCAACAACCAGAATATCAGTCAATCTTCAGTGAAAAGGGATCGACTGGAGAGGGTTTGGCCGTCTTTTTCAATGATTCAAAATTTGAATTATTAGAAGCAAAAGACATCAGTTATGCCAAAGAAATTCAATCGAATCCTATTTTTAAAAAACTTTTAAGTGATGTCTCCGTAAACCCAAAACTTTTAGAACGAATACTTTCCCGAAAAAGTATTTTTCAGTGCCTTCTTCTTAAAAGTTTAGAAAACAGTGATTACGCCATACTTTTAGGCAATACTCACCTTTACTTTCATCCGGACGCCGACCACATAAGACTTCTTCAATCATTTATTTTTGTCAAATATATGGAAAATATTATTAAAAAACTCTCAAAAGAAGTAATTTTAAAGTTTTAAAGCATTTTATATATATATTAATATATTGTTTTGATTGAATAGAGACCACATTTAAAAGTTTCACCCATTCTTTGCGGAGATTTTAACAGTTGTCCCGAATTCGGTGTTTTAATGCTTATGACCACTGGTTTTGTTCATAAAGACATCGAAGACTTTAAGAGCAGTAAATATTAGCTCTAAATTATATTCAAATGAATTCTAATTTTTTATTATTCAGATTCAGACGAAACAATAGAAGGATTTGATATGAGTCACACCTTAAGTCTAAGCAGTGGTTGCGGTCAACCCATATATACCAACTTTACGCCATTATTTGACGGATGTCTCGATTATATCTTCTTCGATACTAATTGTTTAGAAGTTTCAGAAGTAATACCTTTTCCATCTCATGAAGAAGTGACTGAAAATACAGCCATTCCTAGTGTTGTCTTTCCTTCAGATCACTTACCACTCATTTGTAGTCTTAAATGGAAACACTTTTGATTTAAAATAAAAATTATTTTTAATTAACACTAAAATAAAATAAAATTAGTTTTTATAAAAAAGTTTTATATGAATCGCAGAAACAGTTCTTCTTTGAGTAAAAGAGTCGTTGATATCTCTGTTGTGTCCAATCGGCTCAAAGTCGTCAATCATTTCAACAGAAGAAGTATTGGAGGAAATCTCCAAATCGTAGGTTTCCTTCAAATACCGGTTATTATCTCAAATAAATGGATATAATCTAACCTTCAGTTGAAGCCCTAAATTGATGGCAGTGTTGACGGCTTTACCCAAACCGTGAATAAAGATTTCGTTGAATTGTTTTGAATCCAAAACTTTTTGACATTTTTTAATTTGAAGCCCAAAATTAGTGTTTGTATTGATATAAATATCATTTTTTCTTTTTGGCAAATGATTTGGTAATCGTTTCTTAAAAACATATTCTTCGGAATCGATTCGTAAACGTTTTGTAAAATCTTTCGGCGATTTTTCACTCATTTTT
>JAQIXI010001676.1:0-12702 GCA_034700165.1 Galumnidae sp. Gr-Ori-00277 | reverse complement strand
ATGAATACGATATACATTTTAGTGGCCGTCAATCTTATGGTGTGCGCGATATTATCCCAGTGCTCTAAGAGCTGTTCAAAACGCAAATCTCAGACTAAAATCTAAATGACTCACAATTTTCTCTTCGCTTTATTATCTATTAAAGCCAAGAAATAACCAAGTACATCCAATAAACTAGTACAACAAAGAATAAATTACCATAGAAATTACTTGCTAATTCCTGGGGAATTCTCTATGTTTGTGTGTGTGATGAATGCGCAAATGCCCAAGTTTAACTCAAAATATTGATTTATTGGTTTATATGGCTGTGCAATGGCTTTACACTATTGTATGTATGGAATGCCTGGCCATCAGTGGACGCCTGAGCGCAACAATATTCCTCTTCGCGTGCATTTCTCCTCTATTTTTCAATGAATAGTCTTTTATGTCTCTTCTCTTTATTCTGTACTCTAAACACAATATTATATGGTTTTATGAAAAGGCCTTTAGCCTGAAGGCCAAAGAGGAACAGAATACTGGTCTGAGCACTGGTTGTTCAGCCGTTATATTATTAATGTATTGAAATATGTTAGTATATATGCTGTGCTCTGCAAATCGTCTCTACTCTATCTCTTTCGGCGCTCACTATCTCTCGCTTTTCATTACTAATACTTAATATTATATAAAAAGAGAAAAGAAATTAAATGTGAGAATAATTTCGCTTTTCTTATGATTTAATAGTGAAGTCTATTAAAAGCTGAGTATTTATTTGTCGGTAATTCTGTTTTTCGCCCTTTTCTTCATTCAATGAGAGTTTAATCAAATGATTGATTGCTTTTTGTTTTTTTTAAAAACATTAAAATAGTTTTGCGTTTCGATTAGTCCTTATAATCGATGCACACATTGTTATTGTAAACGAATCTGTAATTACCTGACTTAAGCCCTGTCCTCTCTCTCCCCCCATTTTCTCCAGCCCTGTGCTAACCCCAGACAATAATTTGGAACTAAATTAGGCACTCTTTTTTGCAAGAGTATTAACACTCGTTTATCACAATCAGAGTCGACATCAAACAGATATAAACTATTTTGAATTATTTATACTGAATTGCATTCAATTCTGAGCTCTACTCTTGACTACAACTGTTCGGATGTAATATTTACAACTTTTTTTTTGCTAGTATTTATTTTCATATTTACTTGGATATAACCAAGTTCATTTTTAAGGGCGTTAATAAAATGATTAAAATTCTAAAAGTTTTAATATTTTTATATTTTTATGTATTTCTTTTTAGACATGTTTTGAGTTTTGAATATAAGTTTTTCTAAGTTTAAAGTTCTCCAGTCTTTCATAGTCTTTCATACCCTGGTTATTGTGAGCACTACTTTTTTTGTCTGAATAATTCACGCATTTATTAAATGAATATACTTTTGGTCTTTTTCTGGTGAAACACATTTCAAATGTATGTCTAATATAATAACATTAAAGAAAAATTTTAAAAACTTTGAACCAAACGTTTCAATCATAAGAATAGAGTGCATTGAATATGTGCTTCCCTTATATGGAAAGTAATGTCTCCACTATTTATGAGATGTTTATGTTCTTTCCCTCTCCTCTCGATTTCTATCCATTCTTTCCATTCAGTCCTCTCTTTCCTATTGAAGTGTAAAAGTTTTTGTCAGTTTTCAAGTGCTCTCTAAGTGTTAGTAAGGATTCAAATAATGAAAATCTACGGTAGAGTAGGCCTGAGTGGTAGAGCACCGGCTGAGTAGGGCCACACTCAGCACAATATGCTATTCTTCTGAATATTTAATATCCAAAAGATTTCATTACTTTATTTGCAATCATTTGATAGAAATCTAAACTTTTATCGCAATTTTACTCAAATATTGTCTGAAAATATTTGTTTCAAAAGTAATGATAATTAGGTTTAACACAAACTCTTGTATTAATAGTTTCGTGATTTCCGTTTCGGTTATCATATATTCTGATCTAAACTATGGCTTTCATTCATAAAACTAAAGTAAAAGTTTTGCAAATTTACCCCAAATTTTTATACAAAAAAAAACTATAGAATTTTTATTAGTTATTCAAACTTAACCTGGCATTCAATTTGAAGTGAGTAAAGCACTTTTTCCATAAAAACATTCCATTGAAATTCAATTTCTAATTCATAAAACATTTCATACGAATTGTATGTTAACTAAAAATTTCTGAATAAACAAAACTATTAGGAATAGAAAACTGAATAAATAAATGTTAAATAGTTTTTCGGCCAAAAAAATAACCAAAACATTAGTCCAATGAATGAAATGTTTTTATGAAATCCTATTCTTTTACTTATGTTTACCTTAAGAGACAAAAAAAAACATTAAATAATTTTATCAATTGCTTAATGAACTGAAAATAGCTATACTTAGCGTTCTGTGCGGTGAGTCTGTGCTCTGCATTAGCTAAAAGGGAGAGAGAATTTGTGGGGACCCCCCTCTGGCTAAAAGTGCAGACCTCATCAGTTGTCTGGTCACGACTGTGCTCGCGATTGTCCATTCAATAGCGTATTTAATGGCGAATCCGCCCGCAATCGTGACCCTAACCGCTCGATACACCCCCACATACACCACAAACCGACCGACACTCACACACATACACTCACTCACTCTCTCACTCTCCCCATAATATACCTGAGTCTTGCCTTCAGGGTTGAGCCGTAAAGAAGAACTCAAAGAAGAATCTCCTTTTTTATCGCACACCACATAAGAGTTCTCTGTTCTGTTGCGAAGAACGTGCGAACACCTGAAGGCGTCTGCAGTTTATGGATATGTGTATGTTGTGCGATATGAACACTATTTTGTTTTGTGCCCTAAAGTCAGGACTGTTTTGTAATGACTGTTAGCCTATCGTAAAACAATTGCTATGTTTTTAACGGATATTCACTTCTAAAGTGTTTTCAAAGAGAATCGGTTTTAGTGAAGATTTTTATGAATCACTTATGAAATACGTCTCAAATGATTATTTCGTTCAGCAGTTAATTATTTTTGTGAGTCATAGACTCTGGAAAGGTATGGAAAATCAGTAATTTCTCTAAATTTTGATTTTAACTCTAACACATCCTCTTTGCTTGGGGTTAGTCACTGGTCGTTGAGAGCACACGATTTTTAGTTGTTTTTCAATAGAAAAACACTGTATTATTAAATGCTATTAATTCTGGTTTTGATATTTTTGTTTTTATGGTAAATATTCCCATAATTTGCTCCGAAATTTCGGTTAAATTCTGAAGAAATTTTCTGAAAAAAAAGTTTTTACATAAAAACAAATTTTATTTTATTTTTGTTTTTCATTTCAATGTCTCAAATGATTTGTGACTTAATTATAACCAAAAGTTTAATAATGAAAATTGAAAGCAATTTATATATGGACTGAAACTTCTTTTTTTATTATTCTGTTCTCTTGTGTTGTCATATTTTTATGGGTATCCCAGTGTGTAATGAGTTATGCGAATCCCCAGTTGAGGCCCAACTGTTGTGGTCCATAACCCAAACTAATAAATATTATCCAAGAGCTAAATGTTTTAGCAACACAACAGCACAGAATATATGCTGCGGTCTATGGCATCCCTCTACGGCCCATATGGGAGCGGAACGGGCACTTACTTAAATGCATGGATACATTGCTCAGTTTGAATGACAGCTCAGAATAGATAATAAATGAAATGTTGCTTAAGAATTGCCTTTTGTATACAATAATCATCGGCGGTGTAGTGCCCTCTCTTCTCAAAAGTGCTGAGCAAAGCCTGTGCACAGGGCATACATTTGCTAATACATATTGGGTGTGATATAAAGACCGAGTGCTCTTTTCTATTGCTATTGAAGTTCAGGTTCATTGCGAAGGCTATCACATAATAGGGATCGACTTAATTCTGTGCTGTATATTAATGTCTGTTTGTATGACTTCCCCCATAAAAATCTAGTGCTCAACGCACAGACTATTGGGGGCCTGACTTACAGTCGTTTGCCATTCATGTCATAAACTATATCTCAGTTTTTTTTGTTATACAATATTTCAGATGACTTTGACTTTTGGCTAAAACCAGAAGAATATATCGTATAATGACTTGAATTTATTGATAACCGGATTATTATTATTACTATTAGCGAGCAATCAATTGCCCCGAATAAGTTTGTGTTCATTTTGATCAGATTTTTAGTTAATTTATTGAAATCTCGTTTTTTTACGGAAAATTTGTTTCGAAGAAAAATTAGTGTGAATTCAGTTATAAAACGTTTTTATGTTTTGAACAAAAATATGTACTAAAAATAGTGAATAAAATATGATTTTTCCCAGGAATTGATTATGACTTATGTCTTGAATTATGATTTAATGAAAATTATAAGGATATCCCTCCGACTGAGTGTAAGTGCGAATGACAAGAATGGCACCATGTTCATTTTTCTTAGCTTATGATTTATATCAACTAATTTATTATAAGATATTATTTTAAACGTCAAACAGAGACTCATATTTTGAAGAAATCTTTACAAGAAATTTGTCCAAACATTTAAGTATAATCTCATTTAACCATTTGATACTTGGTTATTTCTATTTGGCAAAGGGCCAACTATTCTGTTCCAGGCAATGTTCGCCTGTGCAGACACATAAGTGTTGCAAAACACTTCTAATTAATTTTGATTATTTCCAGACACGTCCTAACAATTATTGCAATGAAATTTGTTGGCCAACACTTTGTCCTTTTGCACCTTGGCCAATAATCCGGGTGCCCCACTAGATTTGCTCATTGATGAGCACAACCCCCAATGCCTGGCCTTTTGTTAATCATCATTATTAAGCAGTTTTGGTGTCTGTGCTCTTCTTAACAGACATTTATCGGTTATAAATACAAAATTTATTAATAGTATTGACTAAAAGCCGACGAACCGAACGCTTAGAAAATAGTTT
This sequence comes from Galumnidae sp. Gr-Ori-00277, assembly GCA_034700165.1. NCBI lineage: Eukaryota > Metazoa > Arthropoda > Arachnida > Sarcoptiformes > Galumnidae > Galumnidae sp. Gr-Ori-00277. The sequence continues at coordinate 7,772 of JAQIXI010001676.1, read as the reverse complement.
AATCTCTTCTCTGTTTACTATTAAATAATATTATTTATAATCAAAACATGAAATACATTCATATAAGCAGTTCATTAGAAAGAGAGGGGACCTACAGTTCAGCCCTCATTACTGACTAAAAGCTGGTCTTCCCCTCAGATATTGATTACAGAAATTTTGTATAACTTTAGGCCTAATAATAATGTTTTTCATTATTTTAGTTCTAAAAGTGATGGCAAAATACTAGTGCCTATTCTCTGTTATGCTGTTCTCTCGGATATTAATTTTCTGTATTTATAATTGGGTTTTTCAAAGTGGAGACTCCCATCCAATCCATCCAAATATGATGGCTTTAAACAACAACTCTTGGCTAAATAGTGGTATCCCCCTCGCCCTATGCGCTGATGTTTGGCTCGTAATTAACAGTTTTAATATTGTCTTTTGCTTAGAGAGTAGTAACTTGAGTACCAGTGCTCTTTGATGTGCACAGACTTATTTTAGGGCACACTTTTCCATTTCTGAAGATTGTGTTATAACGACGGCTCGAGAATCGGTGCTCAAGAGTCCAAACATCTATCACTTGGAAAAGCTATGCCTTTCCACGAATGGGAATTCACTGAATTTGAGTAAAGTTTTCGGTCAAATAATTAATTTAGAGAAACAGTATTGAGCTCTGAATGAGAGGGCCTTTTAGCTGAGGTTTGTCTGTCGATCCAAACGATTGCTTACACTCTTTGGATAATATTTCAGTCATTGCTGTCACTCATAAGAGAGAAATATATATAAATATATCCCAAAAATAATCCCTAAAAGATTTTCCTACATTTTAGACGACTTTCCGAAACTGATCACTGAATAAATTGACACAAATTTTCGTCTCTCTCTCTCTCTCTCTCTCTCTCTCTCTCTCTCTCTCTCTCTCTCCCACCGAAAGAGACATAAAAATGGATATATTTTTATTTCTGTTTCACAAAACAAATATCTTTTAGTCGATTGCCTTTTTCTGTTCGGGTGCTCTCCTTCTCCTCCCTTTCCAACAAAATGATGATAACGTGTCTGAAGACAGGATTTTGCTATAAATCCAAAAAAGAAAACACACAAAAAATGGTGTTCGATCTGTGGCACACATATGTGTGAAACTCATTATATCCCTGTCCCTACCGATCCCTACCCATCGGCATTCAGCCAATGCCTTAATTTTATCTCATTTTGATCGACGAAAATGAGAAGAAATGAGTGAACAGAGACTGTAGACTACAAATGGATGGCAGAGAAAGAGTGTTAACCTTAAACCCCAAACCTATTGAACCAGTAGTTAGTTATTTGCGTCAAAGACTAGACGAGTGCACAACGATTGTCATTCTGATAAGGAAAGGGAGAGTGAGTGAGAAGAGAGAGAGGGAGAGATGTGTTGGACAAAAGTATTGTTCACTTAATTGTAATAACTATTTCTCACAACGAAATGCCTTCTCTTTTGTTTTGCTCTGTTTTTGTGTGAATTATGTCTTTGTGTAGTTGTCTTCTGTGTCTTTCCTTTCACTTTATTATTGCTTTGGGTTTCCCTCCACTTATTGGTGTCTCTCCTCTGGTGTCTGAGTGACTGATTCTCGATTCTGGAGAAAGAGATCTCATTTCGGAGATCGAGTCTCACTTTACTCTACTCTACCCTTAATTTTGCATCACTTTCTCTGCCAACTCCTCAAATGGTAGACCAATTGGTCTTTAGTTTTTGCTTTTGTTGTTGTCGTTGTGCTGCACAGCATAACACTGGTGACTATGTTGTGCTGTTCTGCAGATGTGACTCTAATATTAGTTTCATGGAATAAACAGAATATGTGTCCGCAGTTTCTAATACTAAAGCAATCATTTCAGTAGAACTCAGACACAATTTAGTGGCGGAATATCGCACAGAATATGTCGAACAGAATAAGAAACACATAGACAAAGACAACTTGAAAACAGATCATTCATTATTATTATTGTTTGTCTCACATTTCTAGCAATTCTGTGTCCCAACTCTATGGCACAGAATAAAAGAGGAATAATAGAATAGAAGTTTGTCTATACTTTGAATTTAAAGGAAAAGTTTAGATAAAAAGTTTATTTTAATTCTATTTTTTTCTTTTTTAGTGAATCCAATGATTCTCTCAATTGAAAGAAACGTCAGTTTTTATGCATTTAAATGTATTTTTGTCTTTCCTTTGAACTCAGAATCTGACTCTTTTTATAACTAAGTTTTTTCGCTCAGAATAATAAAAAGGATTTTGAATTCTCTTCTCATTTAAATTGAGAGCTAAACTGGAATTTTCTTTGGATTTTCATTAGGAAAGCATTTCTTCTCAAATAAGAATTACTACTCAAACAGAGTTTCATATTATTCACTATTTTTTGAATAGATTTTCATTTTGTCGCCGATTTTCAGAGAGAATAAGAGAGAAAAAGAGGAGAGAGAGAGAGAGAGAGAGAGAGAGAGAGAGAGAGAGAGAGAGAGAGAACAGTTTGATCCGCATTAGAAAATAGGAACCAATATTTTAGAGGGTTTCTCTCTTTCTCTCTCTCCCTCCCTCTCCCTCTCTCTACTTATGAATGATAGATATTCTTGTATTCATTCATACAATTGAATGGAAATTCATTTATTCTTTACGTTTTTGGATATCATTAATCTTCTTATGACTGAAAACATAGCAAAACAACAAATCCTTAAATATTTCATTGATTTTTCTTTGCATTCAATATGTTTTTCATATAAAGAATTTCTATATTCGTGTTATTAGAGTTTGCTTTTTATGCTCTTCTGGATGTCTGTCCTCTCTTTGAAAAAAAACCTAAACGTAGCTCAAGCACTGACTTTATTGATGTTTTGTTGCGTTTATTTGTGTATACATACGTCTGAAAGCCTTTTGTTTATGCGCTCACAAACTATTGTCCGAATTGGTTACGCCTCTGACCAGAGCCGTCATATTTTTCCGTTAAATTATATTTCTCTTTCATTTATTGACTCGAGATTGAAGTATACTCTGGAATAACTATAATAAGAGGAACAGCACATGTATGCAATCGAGTGGACAGTCTGGTGTTCCATTCCTTTTAGCTCAACGTCCGTAATGTTTAGCTCAGAGACAAGGAGTGAGATGAGAGAGTGAGAGGGAGGGAGAGAGAGGGAGGGAGAGAGAGAGAGAGGGAGAGAGAGAGAGAGAGAGAGAGAGAGAGAGAGAGAGAGAGAGAGAGAGAGAGAACTGCAATCAGAAATGTGTTTATTTAGCAATTTATTTGGGATTTCGGGTCCGTTTGGACCGACGTTTGCACTTCAGTACACGTTTCGCAATAACACCACAAATAAATGTTTGAGAAAAGGAGAGTCCTTTTAATCAAATGCCAGTCCTTTAGACTAAACACAGGTTTTATTTTATGTCTGAGTTTTAGTCCAATTTTTTCTCTGATGAATGAGATTTTGCTTTTTCTTGTTTTTTACGTATTATTTATTTTTCAATCATTAGTTGGTATCAAATGCTTATGTTTTTATCTTTATATTTGGCGAATGTCTGGAGTTTAAGCCATTCTCCAGACCAAAGGTTGTCCTCATTAGTTGCAAATCGTTTTATTATCATTTGTGAGGTTATCTCTCTTTTGATTCAAATTTAAACTCTCTCTCTCTCTCTCTCTCTCTCTCTCTCTCTCTCTCTCTCTCTCTCTCTCTCTCCCCTCCCTCTCCTCCCTCTCCGGTAATAAAACTCTGGAGACTTAGAATATAGTGAAAAATAAATTGTATTTTTTGCGAAACTTTTTGTATGTTTTTGTGAATAAATTTTGTTTAGATTTTGATTTTGTGTTTTATTTAGATTTAGATCCCTTTCCATCTCTGGTACTCTCAGAGGAGTTTTTAAACAATTGTTCTGTTCGTTCAAAAATGTAAAGATTTTTTACATTTTATTTGAGATGAGATTTAACCCAAATTTCTTAGAGTTTTCAATAAAAATATTCTAAACTCAGTTTTCCTATCATATCATCCGATGGTATATAACTTTTTATGGAATCTATCAATAAATATATAGAATATATATATTTGTGTTACAATAAAAAGGCTTTAGTTATAAAGAAATGCAATTTTATATTTAGATTTTTTCCTCGAAAAATGATTTGTGAAGAAGAAAATCAATTTAAGACTTATTCCGGAATTTTATATATATTTTCTCTTTATTTTAATATAAGAAAAACTTTTTAAAGAATTTGTGCCCAAAATTTAAGCCTTAAATGATTTTTAAAGTTTGAATGAATGAAAAAATTGAATTATTATTATTTGGGAGAAGAGAACCATTTCTTTTAAATCATTTTATGAAATGCTTTGGCATAAAAACCAGGAAAATGTGATTTTCTTTGACTCCAGAGTTTTGGTAAATATTTTTGCCCTAAAAATGCATTTTATGCTTAAAATTAATTTTCAATAGATTTTTGAAAATTATATTATTTTTTTTGTTGAAATTTAAATAAAAAATTTCTCTTTTCTATCGATTTTATGCAAATTTTTATGCATTCATCAAATGTTTGGTTACTTTACCTGAAAGACAATAGACTTTTTGATTTTTTCCAAACATTTGTATGAGAAAAATGTTTCGGTTTATTGTGTGAAAAGTGTAAAAATATATAAATATTAAACACAATTATTATTATATTTCATAATTATTTGGGAAACGTATATACGATATGAACGAAACGCCCATAAAATCGACAATAAATGTATGAAAATTACAACAAATCATAAGTTAAACAATAGACTCAAGAAATATGAGAACCGATTTGAAGAGCTTTTTATTCCGAGAAACACATCTATTCTGGGCTATTGTTCGCTCGATTTGGTCTGTGCTCTATTCGCTGCACACAACACACATCCATGTCTTTGTTCTGTACTTTTTCGTACACTTTGAAAACATAACACATTTTTCCATTGAGTTCTTCAAACAAAAAAGCGAAGTGTGAGCACATGAAATGGTATAATGGGATCAGACAGGGATATATCAGCCCCTAATTCAAACACACATACAATGCAAATATAAATTTACTATAATACAGTCAATACTCGATTTTATAAGCAATTAAAATATTCATAAGACTTATGTATTTCCAGCGAAAGAAAGAAATCCATTAATACTTTATTTTCATTCTTTGAGTTCTATTTCTCAGTAAAACTATTATTGATTTTTCTCTTATTGTATTATAAATCGATAATTTGTTTTTGTTATTATTTTTTTCGGTGGAATACCTCCTGAAAAGGGTGTGCTCTGTACTGGAAATATGAATTCTTCTATCGTTTCATTTTTTGGTGATATGGTGTCAGTCAACACACGAATGAAAACTTAAATATTTTTTTCATATGTATTAAAAAAATTGAGCCCAAAATCTGTTGGTTTTCACACATTGTTTTGAAATAGTTTTCGTATATTTTCATCAAAACTTTTCCACTGAACAGAATATTCTGAGTTCTCCCTCTCTTTTAGCACTCGACTCGACTTTTTCCTAAATAAATAATAAATGTTTTTTTGAAGTAAGTTTACGACGAAATTCCAAATACAGTCTCCTCTGTCTCGTTAGTGCTGTTCCCTCTCATCCCCTTCTCATATGTAGAGCACAGGGAGTTTATTCAGAGTCACTGATTATTCTTATTATTATAAGTTTAGCTCAAAATCTCAAATATATGTCTGAAAATCTCATTAAGTTTTTTGTTCAGAAAATCTGATTATTTGTATTTTTTATTGAAATAATAAACAAATTGAAGCATTCATTACATTCACTCATTTTTGAGTAATGATTGCACAGAATTAGTGCTCAGGTCTTCTTTCAAGAATTTTCCTAAACTATTGTTTGCTAGATAATTATGAGTTTTCTTTTTGTCAAGATTAATTTAGTATATCTTCAGTCAAATTATTGTTTAATTTAAAACAAAACAAATGGTTTTTTGAAATCAGAGTCTGACTAAACACTAAAGTTTTAGCACAGAATAAGTATGTCTGAGCTTAATATTGAGTGAAATCATAATATGAGAAACAAAATATGTTTTTTGTTTGATTTGTTCAGAGCTTTGACTCAAATCTCATCCGTAAATACATTGTGTTTATCATAAAACGGACGAAAATATTCATTTAAATTATACATACATTTCTTATTTAAACAGGATTTTCAACAGAGATGTCCATGCTCAAAAAAATAGTTAAAAAAATAATATATCTATATGTATATTAGCAAATATTAGCTTGCTCAGATTATTATTGCAATACATTCTATTTTGTTTTAAGAAAATATATGTATAACTTGTTATTCTAAGTTTGTTCTAATTGTAATAGAGTCAAGTCTGAACAACCCTGGTCAAATTGAAATATGAATTACGGTTCGAAGTCTTTGTTAAACATATCCATCATTTGTTGAATATTTGTTTTGGACTCAATTTCCTAATGAATTGAAAGCTTTTATTAGTTTTGAATGCCTTTCAAGAGATCGTTTGACTTAATCTGTGATCGATTGTATGATAAAAATATATTCTGTGCTTCAGTTTCGTATCATTTGTTTATTATTTTAGAAAATGTATATCACTTTTAATTTATTTCTTTTTGATTATTATTTTTTAAACTAAAGGAAAAACTTTTTATTTATAAATTGAGTTATAAAAAAAACTTTTTATTCTATTCTCTGTTTGTCTTTAATTTTAAAAACTCTTTTTATGTGAAATAAAAGAAGAGAAAAGTGTTGTAAAGGATTTACTGATAAATGCATTAAAGAATAAGTTAATACTATTTTTTTGTTTTGTTTCAATATTTATGTCATATTCTAAATGTTTATATTTCTGTCATAAAATTGTTTTGTATTTTTCTCTTCAGAATTAAAACTTTAAAAAAATATAAAAGAATTGAATTATCGGTAGTTTTTCTTTGAAGAGAATTTTGTTTTTTCTTTTATAAAATCTTTCGACACTTCCTTTCAATTCTTATTACAAAACAATAGTTTTTAAGAAATTTCTTTTTTCTCAAAAGAATGAAATTTTTAAGTGAAAAACAAATGAAAAGTCGATGAAATGTAATACTTGATACCAAGGGTTGGGCAAAGGGGGGAACTTTTCAATGGATTCTATTTTTGGAGTACTGAATAAAGGAATTTCAAAAATTTAATCTAGGTTAAAAACTAACAATTCCTATAAAAATAAACTACAATTGATCAAATACAACAAGGTTATATATCTTGTTTTTACTCAATTGTTATTTTTTGTTCTTGCTGAATATTTTTGTCATCGATTGTAAAACATAACAATAAAAAGTAAACTAGGTAAAAAAGAAAAAATGAAAATCCCATCAAATTAAAAATCAAAACAAACAAGTTTATAATAGAACTATCCCTGGATTATTCCCCCAGTCAGCCATCCCTGTCTTAAGGGAAAACCTATTATCTGTTTTGTTATCGTAAAACATATTTATTGTATAACAATAAGTAAAGAAATATTAAGGAATGTTAGTATAAACACATTTAAATATCTTTTGTATAGAATTTGAATATTTTGTTACAAAATATTTGTTTCTTTTCATTCATTAAAAAGTCATTGAATTTGATTTTTAATCCGAAGACAGACTTTTTTAAACTTTGTTTTATTACAACAATTTCTGATACTTTGATCTGAAATTCTTTGAGTCAATGCCTTCCGACTCATTATTTTTCATCTTTACTCTGAAAATCGTATTTTGTCTCTAATTCCAACTTTATATGAGGTTTGGGTCTAATTATACTCAATAGAGGGGAGGGAGGGAGGGAGGGAG